>WSYQ01000362.1:0-70000 GCA_011426435.1 Lysiphlebus fabarum | reverse complement strand
ATATATATTTATTATATATATCATATATATATATATTATTATATCTATCATAAGATTAATAAATTATTAATTATCTTTCGAAGAAGAGAATATGATTTTTTTTTCTTTGAATAGTAGAATGAGTGACACACATACATTATCTTCGTTTTTGACAATTAGAATGTTTTCGAATTACATATTTACTCGTTTACTTGCTAAATTATTATTTGTCTTTTTTTTTATTGATCTAAGTCCAAACCCGAGTGGAAATTGAGATCAAGTCTTTTTTCAAAGTACCTATCTCTTGGCCAGAGACGATCGTCTCTGTTCCAAAGACGTCGTTTTCAAAGTTTTAGTCTCTTGTTCAGAGGCGATCGTCTCACTTTTAGAGATGCAGATTTTTTCAAATCAACGTCGAGCTATTAAGAGATTTTCTAGATACTGCTAGAGAGTGATAGAGATTATTCATATATTGTTTAGAGACTTAGAGATAGTTCAGAGATCGTTCAGAGAGTGAAAATTTTATCTCGGGTTTCTAGCTATTTTCAGCAAACAAATTCATCTAAAATTACATAAATAATTTTGTTGATAAACAGATAGTTACAAAAGAAGATATAATTTAAAAAAAAAAACCCAATTACTTTTTTAATTATTGTTCAAAAAATTATTTATCTAATTACATCTGTCTCTGGAGCCATTTGATCTTACAAATGGATTTTAGCCGAATAATCGATACATTTTTAATGAATGAATGACTCAAGGAGAAGACGCGTTTGCATAAAATATAACTACTTATTGTTTAGACTTACTCGTTTAAAATCTAGAATCAATTAAATTAATTGGATCTTTTTTTCGTCGCATTTGTTCTTAATGAATGCGTTTGAAATCACATAAATTAATTTGTCAAATAAACAAGTATCTACGTACAAAGATGCAATTAAAAAAAAGACAATTATACTGATACAATGATACTTTTTAAAAAAATATTTAAACAACTGCATCTATCTTCCTAGTCATTTATTTATTAAAATTCAAAATTACATAAATTGTTTTTTTAAAAAACCAAATTGTACCAGTAATTGTCTTTTTTCTAATTTCATTTTCTTTTATAAGTATTTGTTTATTTGAAACATTAATCTTATAAACATTAAAGTGAAAGCTTTAAAAGAACAAGAAAGAACAAGCTCGGCCATGGCGACAAACGAATGTTGGGGAGAATTTTTGTGGTATGATAAGTTTCACCCAGTACAATAATTATATTAATCAAATCAATGTCAATGTAAGAGTATAAATAAAAATAAAGAGATTCTATTAACTAAAATTCGGTAGAATTCATGAAATATTGTATAAAATAAATCTTTTTTTTTTTTTACGATTTTCTTGATCCGGATAGCATCAAGTAAACACTATCAATTCTTGAATAGAAATACCGTGATCAAATCCTGACCAGGGCTTGGTCAAGTAAATAATACTGAACTTTATTTTTTTTTTTTTATATATTTTTTGTGATCTGGATAACATTAGGTAAACACTATCAAGCTCTGGTCAGGATTTGATAAGGTATCCCCATTCAGGATTTGATAGTGTTTACTTGATGTCATCCGGATCAAGAAAAATGTAGAATGAAAAAAAAAAGTCAAGTATTTTTTACTTGATCAAGCCCTGGTCAGGATTTGATCAGGCTATCTCTATTCAGAATTTGATGGTGTTTACTTGATGCTATCCGTATCAGGATGTCATAGTGATACTTGAATAGGGATTGCTCTACGATATCCTGATCCCATCCGGATCCGTGTTCAGGCTACCACTAACAAATTTCTACTCGGGATGCTGCCAAGCGTATACCAAAATATCGTCTCTGTCACATATAATCATCACTTTGATGAATTTTTTATTGCTTCAATAGTTAAAAAAAAAAAACAGCTCTTCAAACCTCCGAAAATTTTTTTCTATGTGTTTTTTTTTTATTTATTTTACTATAATTCAAGTTTTTCATCATGATGTCATTATTTTTTATCCTGATATTGTCATTCCAGTTAAGTAGTCAGTTTTTTAAAAGAAAATCGTATTCTCCATACGAGCCAGAAAAATGTTAAAATTGATTGCTAATATATACTAAGTACGTTATTATAAACTCAGTGAGACAAGGCATATTTATAAAAGGGATAGCTAAAGAACTACAAATTGTAAAAAGACCAAAATCAAAGATATGTCTCGTCCCTCACTACGGGATGCCACAGGACCATTTTCCTGGTATTGATTTTCGATTTGATATCTTGTTCTTTTAAGACTCCAATTTTTAATAGATACAGTCTATGAAATTAACTGATAATCGCATTTTCTGCTTTGTCGGTATATTTTCAAATATTTGTTGTCACCAGCTTGTGATCTGTTCTTTTTAATTTTTATATTAGATACTCCTATTGTATAATCACTAAGTATGTCGTCAATGCTCCAACAATCTGAAAAATATTAATAACTTCAAATGATCACTGAATATTTTCTATTTATATTTGACTACTTACAGAGATTAAGAGAGTTAAGTCAACACTCAACAGATCTTTTGCACCGGTAAAATTAACTTTTTTTATCAAAAAATATATACTCAAGAGCTGCTGCTTATTCTGCATAATTAAAAAAAAAAAACATTTAGTTTCCTTCTATAGTTATTTATATTCACGATTTAAATACCTTCGTGATATTCCATTTGTGGTTAGAGCATGTTGAAAGAACTGAGTTGACGGTATTGTTTGCCTGTTACAAAAATTCATTATACGAATTTAAACAACTCTGTATACGTGATTGCGAAGTTTTTATGATCATTTTTTTTTAGATTACGGTAGCATGTGTGTCTAGATGGATACACAAAAGTTGAGGCTGAATGTCAATACCAAGGTAGGACGACTATTTAGGTTCAACGGTCCTTACAGTCATAGTTTTGAAAAAAATGAGCACCCTCTTTTGTCATAAATTTTTATACTTTCCTGTCACGTTGTATTAGTGTGGACAGCCTGTATTTACAAACACTAATACTACTGTAGCAAGAAAACTTCTGATCGTGAAACACCGCATATAAACTACTTGGAGTTATAAATATATATGTGTGTGTGTGTGTGTGTGTGTGTGTGTGTGTGTGTGTGTGTGTGTGTGTGTGTGTGTGTGTGTGTGTGTGTGTGTGTGTGTGTGTGTGTGTGTGTGTGTGTGTGTGTGTGTGTGTGTGTGTGTGTGTGTGTGTGTGTGTGTGTGTGTGTGTGTGTGTGTGTGTGATCATGATACAAGAAATTAACTAAAACAGGCAGAGAAAAGAGAACATCGTTGCGAAGTTTACATTTTTTATGCGTCATTTTCTGTATGAATTAATTAATAACAATTCGTAAAAGAACCCGAGTACAAATTTGTTAGTGGTAACCTGAACACGGATCCGGATCGGATCTGGATATCGTAGAGCAATCCTTATTCAAGTATCACTATGACATCTGGATACGGATAGCATCAAGTAAACACCATCAAATCTTGAAAAGAAATAGCCTGATCAAATCCTGACCAGGGCTTGATCGAGTAAATAATACTGGACTTTGTTTTTTTTATTTTACATTTTTCTTGATCCGGATGACATCAAGTAAACACTATCGAATCCTGAATATGGATACCTGATCAAATCCTGACCAGGCCTTGATCCAGGTATTCTATTCAGGATTTGATAGTGTTCACCTGATGTTATCCGGATCACAGAAAATATATAGAAAAAAAAAAATTACGTTCAGTATTATTTACTTCATCAAGCCCTGGTCAGGATTTGATGAAGTATCCCTATTCAGGATTTGATAGTGTTTACTTGATGCTATCCGGATCAAGAAAATCGTAAAAAAAAAAAAACGATTTATTTTATACAATATTTCATGAATTCTACCGAATTTTAGTTAATAGAATCTCTTTATTTTTATTTATACTCTTACATTGACATTGATTTGATTAATATAATTATTGTACTGGGTGAAACTTATCATACCACAAAAATTCTCCCCAACAGTCGTTTGTCGCCATGGCCGAGCGTGAAATCCGTTAGTTTAGTAATCTTGCAGTCGTAGGTTCGAATCCCACTGGGAGCATACATGATTAGTTTAATTTAGTTTAGGTTTTTTCGTTTCATTAATTATATACGTAGACCAAATCCATAAAGACGTTACAAATCAATACTAATTAAAATTTTTTTCTTTGATTTTAAAATTCGATCGATTTTGGTTCATGTATCTTGATCAGGATTGGATCCAGTATCTTGATCTAATCTGGATCATGTATCTTTACGCTATCCTGAAGATAACGTCAAGGAAGCCGGATCCGATCTTGATCCAAACCCTACGAAAAACATTGAAAACATTACATCTGGATCCAATCCGGATCTGATTGCCTGACCAGGACTTGATCTAGCTTCCTTACTCTTTCCTGACGTTAACATCAGGCTAGCCTGATCCGCGCTGGATTTGAAATCAGGTTACCCTGATCCGATCCTGATCCGAGTGAAGGTTTTCTGTAAAAGCGTTTTCTCAATAAAAGTGAAAACGTGCCGACGCTGCTTATGATTGTGTTGAAGAGCTAAATTCTTGTCAACTTTGACCCTAGTTATCTCGGTTAAAACGTGATAGAAAATTACAAAAAAAAAAATGATGAAATAAATCTTTATTTCACTCAAAAAGTGAACCTACTTTGATCAAAATCTGTGAGAGGAAATTTTTTTCAAATATATTGACTTTCAGCCTCAACACAACGAATGACAATTTGACAGTATAGCGAATAGATTTGGGATGTTGAGGGGAGGGGGGGGGATTTGGGGCACTAAAAATATTCTTTTTAAGTATAGGTAGATACTCGTGTAGGAATCGCCAAGACTCTGTTTTTTTTTTTTTTCGAAAATGATAATGTTTCCTGGTCTATTTTGGATCATGTATCCTGACCAGGATTCGATCCAGATTCCGGATCTGTTTTGGATCATGTATTCTTAGCTTATCTTGAAGACGACATCAGATATACCTGATCCAATCCGGATCCGAACCTTACCAAAAAAACATTACCATCCTGATCTATTTCGGATCCAAATTCTGGATCCGGAATGGATTTGAAATCAAGATATCCTGATCAAGTGCTGATCAGGACCTGACTTGAATTTCTACTCGGGGACCCGGGCAATGACTGGCTCATTATTTTACTGCCAAGGCATAGTTTTAATCCATGGTCAAGCATTGGCTAATTCTCGGCTGGCCGATGGTTGGCAACGATGAATTGGCCAAGAAGTGGCTGATTCTTAAATGGCAATTATTGGTGATCATGAATTGGCCAATTTATGGCTAATTCTTAGCTGGCCAATGATTGGCGACCATTAATTGGCCAAGATATGGGTGATTCTTAAATCACCATAAGTTGGCCAAGCTATGGCGACCATGAATTGGCCAATCTATGAGGATCAAGCAATGGCCATTTACATTCTGCCAAATAAATATTTTTTTATTTTCTTTTATTTTGTCTTATTAAATTAATGGCTGATGATTGTTTGACTCATGAAATATCATGGCCAATTCATGGTCGCTAATAATTGGCCATTGCTCAGTCACCATAGCTTCACCAATATATGGTCACTAATGACTGGCTATTCCAGAATCACGCATATCTTGGCCAATTAATGGTCACCAATCATTGGCCATTGCTTGGTTGACATAGCTTGGCCAATTTATGGTCACCAATCACTGGCCATTTAAGACTCACCCATATCTTGGCGAATTAATCGTCGCCAATAATTGGCCATCCAAGAATCAGCCATAGCTTGGCCAATTCATGGTTGCCAACTATCGGCCAGCCGAGAATTAGCCAATGCTTGACCATGGATTAGAACCATGTCTTGGTAGTAAAATTGTGGGCCAGTCGTTGCCCGGTCATGTACCACTAATGGCCCATGCTTAGCTACCAATTATCGGGTGCCATTAATGGACCAACGCATGGCTGTGTTGTGAGTCTTGGCGATTCCTACACGGGTTAGTTCATTTTAGTGACAATTTTTTTTTTGCTAAGTTCTTTATTATAAACTTGGCAAAACTAGTAATTAATATAAAAAAAACTAAGAATTGTAGGAAGACCAAAATCGAAGATAAGTCTCTTTTCTCTCCCTAAGCTTCCATAGAAATAAGTCTACCAATTCTTTAAACCAGGTTACCATGACAAACTTTATAGATATTTTTATTTTGCTGGTAAAATCAGTATTATCTTTATTACCAGAGTTAATAAAGTTCGTAATTTGAATTATTTTTGGCAGGACGTTGAAGTCGTAAAAAATACTGTTTAATAACAGTATATTAAGATTTTTAAGTTACGCAAAAGTAACTAATAACCAAACATAAAAAGCTTTTCAAGTTAAAACATTTTTTGAGCAATCAATTACATCAAAGTAAAGAGTATGTGATACTTTGAAACTGTATACTATTTTTTTATATATACCTTTATATTTGTTACATGGCAGGTACTGACTATGAGACTCAGATGTAAAAAACAAATAACAACTAGTCCAGCATCACGTATTAGTAGATGATAATATATACGATGATTACAGTCGAGTAGCAATAAGCTATAGCATCTTGAAATCGCCGCCATAAAAGTTGATAATATCCATAAAACTAACTGAATCGAAAAGAGATTGTTAGTCTCCTCAGCAGCTGCTGACAAATTATAATGCATTATCCAAGCATCTTGGTAGTTGTTTACTGAAAAAAAATTAATGCATTTATTCTGTGTTTTGATTTATAAAGTCTACATTAAATTTAAAAAAGTATTTTATAATTTTCTTCTCAAAATATAATAACAGTTTCTTACATTTCGTTGAAATTAGTTGATTAAGATAATCGAAACGTTCATTAAGCTTTATGATTGATTCGGAGAATTTTAAAATTTGCACAGACATTGCTGGACCATAAATAACGTTGATATTTTCCAGAAAAGTTCCACTCGTAGTACTATAGCACATATACAACATAATAATCCAAAAAAAAAAAATAAACATTTTGATCAATCGAAAAAAATATATCGTTTTCTTCCGAAAAGATTGGTTAAATTTTGCAGCATTATCGTATAATTGAATATAATTCGAAGCTGATGTAAAATGACTTCTGTTAATTATTTGAATAACTCCATCAGCGTTGAAACAAATGAAAATTAAAACTGTCCTTGACACTCCTAACGCTTTTATTTTTGTTGATAAATTTTCATCATGAATTGTGTTGTAAATGATGAATCCAGTAACACATGTTGATGTTAAAGAAAAAACTGCTACTATAAAAATTTCTTTCCACAATATCATTCCCAGAAAATATAACTCTTCAACCGTACTCAAAAAATTGATTGATAAAAATATATAGTTATATCGAACTTATGTCACTAGAAAACCATTACATAAACAGATACTGGAATAAGGTTAGTCATCTATGTTTTTTCCATTTCAGGTAGTCACTGAATTGGACAACTGTCAATCCATTGAATTGATTACGAATTTTGATTGTCATAGTTTATAATTTGACCTGGAAATTGTCAATGGAAAAGCTTTGTTGATAAAAAGTGAATAATTAATATCTAGAAGCAAACCAGAACACTTCAGATATGTCAATACATGATATATCATAATATTACGATAAAAACAGTTTTTTTTATGAAAAGAAGCAGTAAGTATTCGAAATACTTAATATTCACCAATCAGGATTATACTAATTTTATAGTTATTTTAATATTCAAGTACAAAAAGATATAATAAAATAAGTCAAAAAGAGAATATCTTTGATGCATAGGGGAGAGTGGCTCAAAATGGTCAGGGTGCTCAAAATGGTCAAAATGGATTTTTTTTTTCTAAAATTAAGATTTTTTTTTTTTATTTTTAATACTATTTTGTCACCCTTGAGACACTAATTAATGACAGATTTTATTGTAGGTTATGTTTGGATTTTTTTTTTTTGATTGGTTCATTTTTTTTTCAATATGGCGTTGAATAAATATTAAAGCGGTGAAATTTAAACCTTTAAATTTCCGATAATACATTGAAATATTTATAAATTATTACCCCAGTTGAAATTTTTAGGTCCTGCTGAGTCTTTAGCGTCCTGCTCAGTCCTAAATGCAGGCTAATTGTAATGCATCGACTTTGACAGTCTTTCTTTAAAGACAATCATCTTTTATTGTCTTTTAAAAATATTTATTTTTATTTTTCTATCTCTTTCTATTTTTAATAATTTTTAAAGCAGGCTTTTTTAAACCGATCGTCCTTCTAAGTCTTTTTTTAATTTCTATTTATTTTATAAGTCCCAGAAACGACATTCTACAAATATACCTAATGTATTTATTTTTAATATTTATGATAAAAATACAAATATTTTAAGAGTAAAATATTGTCTCAATTGACACACAAATTATGCATATTTTCTTGATTATTATTGGTCATTTAGCTTGATAAATCAATCAAATACTTGTACCATTTGTTAGTCCACCAAAATAATTATTTTTTTTATAAAATATTCACGATAAAAATACAACTATATTTCAAGAGTAAAATGAAAAGTTCACCAGGTGTGTTAATCCACCGAGACTTTTTTTTTAATTACAATAAAATCTATTTACAACAATAATAAAAACAAAAAATATAGACTTGCCTTTTGCACAGGTAGCTTTCAAATCCAAAGGATTACGTTTGAAACTTGCAACTCTTCGGGACAACGTCGTTCTTGACAGCCCATACAATTTATAAGCATTTCTGATAGACATATCATTATACACGACTTCATTAATCGTTCGACCCATAGTATATTTATCCCATGATTGTCTATCGGTCTTTCGACCCATTTTAAAAGGTGAATATAATATAATTTATTTATTTATATAATATATTTTAAATGATGATAATTGAAAGTGTATGTGTCAAAATACAACAAAATAATTTTATCATGACCTTTGTTTTTTTTTTCCCCTCAATGGTAATCAAGATTCAATCGTATTTTCACCAATAAGGATAATTAAAATCAAATTGAGTTTTCACCAATAAGAATTAATCTTTATTTTTTTTTTTAATTATACAATAGAATTTAAATAGGGGGGGAAAATTTAAAGTTATCTCAACAAATATCCAAAAATTGAATAGTGCTTCCATCTGGCCATTTCTAATATGATCATTATCTATATCATCTCTATCTAGTAAAATCGATTATTTTTATTTTCTATAAATTAATTAAAATTTCTCTAGAAAATTCTCTATAAATGAGCTAATTTTATTAATTATTGAAATTTTAAATAACATAACCATATCATTTGTTATTTTTATATTATGAATTTATGAATTTAATAATTAATAAATACGATTTATTTGAAATATTTATTTATTCAACACTTTTATGATCATAATATATTCAATATTCGAAAATTTTCATCTGAAAGCAATTTTATTAAATTAAGTCATCAAAAAGTTTCCCGTTCATCCGTTTCCCAGCAATTACTCAACTTCATAATTCGGAAACCAAATACTGAATGAATTACTATCCCAAGTCATCACTGGCTGTATTGAATTTAGAAAGTAATATTTATTTGTATCAACAACATTATGAATATAATGAGTATCGAGGCATATAATTATAATCAAGGCATTGACGTGGTTATCATTGTGATTAAATTATATGATAGTTCATCAAACCAAAGCCAACTTCATCCGAAAAAAATACTATTAGAGAACTTTTCATTTTCGTTTCTTTTTTATTGTTTTTTTTTGTTTTATATTATTTTCAGTATATTTTTTTACTTTTCTGTGATATTATTTAATAATTTCAGTTGATAAGAATAATATTTTGATAAAATATTAGATTATTATATTTTTTTCCTATTCAACATATATAGAATACATATGAGAAGTTATAATATGTTATCCGTTGTAATATCTAACAAAAAACAAAAATTAAAATTCTTTGTACAAAAAAAAAGAGTCAAGTATTCGAAATGTGATGTAATTCATTTTGCTATTAACGAATTTTTCATATATAGATACATATACAATATATAACATATGATAATATAGAAATAAGCCAAAGAAGAAAATTTATTTTTGATTCATGTAAGTTTAAATTGTTAAATAAAAAAAAAAAAAAAAAAAAAAAAAAAAATTATACTTGACCCCGCTTTCTATAAGATTGAATAATATTGGCTTAAAATTTAATTACGCGGGGTCAAGTATAATTTTTTTTTTTTTTTATTTATCAATTTAAGGTCGAAAGTAAAGATAATTTACCGTTATTATATTTTTGATTTGTTGGGCTTAAATGAAAGCCTGAATAATTATCTATTTTGATGAATTTTTTCAAAATTTAATTGAGTTTTGTTTTTTAGATAATTAATGTCAAAGTTGACAACTTTAACACACAGGGATAGGGATGGTACACACATTTACGCTTGTATCTAAAACAATATCTATTATAAATCGCTAATTTTACTATCATTTTATACTTCTTTTTAATATGGATTTTTTAAGCCTATAGAGAACCTTTTCTCCAGTGCATTTCAATAGATATTTAAGTTTTGGTGCTCAAATTTTTCGTAATTACAAGGCTCATAGCTGTCATCACAATTCTATCCGACAACCCTGCTGTTTACTTTCTCACTTATTCGTCGGGCTGTCTCATATTCTTCCAAGCACACAACTCAGTATACGTGATTGCAACGTTTCACGATCATTTTTTTTTCGATTACGGTAGTATGTGTAGACGTATATGGATAGACGAAATTCCACACAACGAACGATAATTCAACAGTATAGCGAATAGATTTGGGATGTTGGGGCACTAAATATATTTTTTTTAAGTATAGGTAGATAGACGCCCTCTCGGACCTATATATTTTATATTTTACCCGGCCTCATACGAGTCTTGGTAACTCAGGCTCGTGTCAAGCCTGTATTTTTTGTTTCTACCCGGCCTCATACGAGTATTGGTAAGTCAGGCTCGTGTCAAGCCTGTGTTTTTGTTTTTACCCGGCTTTACACGAGTAAAACTTGTGTTAAGCCTGTGCATTTTAATTTCACCAGTCTCACTCGAGCCTTGTAGCACAGCCTTGTGTCAAGCTGGTGGCCATTGACTCACCAAGCCTAACACGAGACCGAACTTAGCATATAATTTAAAAATAAAAAAAAATTTGGTAATAAATTTTACGGATTGCAAAATAATTTAAAATAAATTATAAATTATTATGGTTTAACTATCGTGTCAGGCTTTTACAAGGACTGTGTATCAGTCTCAATAGGATTTATTCATATGAAAAATTTTAACGTTGACTTTTATCAATTCCTCGATGGTCGACATGATAGAGCATTGGCATCTCACGTGAGTGACCCCGGATCGATCCCCCGTCGCACCCATATGTTTTCGTTTAATATTTATTATTTATTCTAATTAATTAATTAAAGAATACCAATGTTATAAATAATAAAATAATAATAATTAATTATTTTTATTTTTTATTAAATTTTTCTTACAAGCCGGTGTTAAGCCCGAGACACAGGCTTGTACCGAGCCTGGAAATCTAGCCTGGTATCCAAGCCTGACACCGGCAAAAACTTAGTGAACATTCTCGGGCCCACCCAGGCTTGACTCAAGCCGGGTAGCAAGGCTCGTCACAAGCCTGAGAGCCTATAATTGCCCGTCGTCATTTCCTACCTGGGAATCGACCGTTGTGGCATACCGTGGTGGCACTTTTTTAATAATTTGAAGAAAAAATAGAAAAAATTTCAATTTTTAAATCTTTGGCTCAAGACTTTTTGAGGGGGTTGATATCTAACCCCTGTCAAAATTTCAGATATTTCAGACAAATAATGTTAAAGAATAATGGTTTTAAAATATTAAGACAAAAAAATGCCATCACGGGTCGATTTAAGCAGTAGACTTATTAAAACCAAGCTATCTTAATTTTTCAAAATCATATTTTTTCAAAATTACTTGTTTATTTAAACTGAAATTTATACGGGGGTTAGATATAAACCCCTTCAAGAGGCATCGAGTCCTAATTTTTGAAAATTCCAATTTTTTTTATTATTATTTTTAGTTTTTTTAAAACGTGCCACCACGGTATGCCACAAGAGTCGTTTAACTCGTAACCTCATACAAATCAAAATATCTTAGATTTTCAAAACTACTTTCTTTTAAAACAACTTATCTAAAACATTTGAAATTTTTATAAGGGTTAAATATGAATCCCCTTGATAGGCCTTGAATCCAGAATTTACAAAATTTTTATTCTTTCTGTTTTTTTTTTGAATTTCATGGGTCGGTTCAAGTAGTAGATTTATACAAACCAAGGATACTTTACGTTTTTAAAATTACTTTTTTTCAAAACGACTTATCCAAAACGTTTAAATTTTTTACAAGGGTTAGATATCAACTCCTTTGAATAGTCTCGAGTCCAAGTTTTTCAAAATTCAATTTTATTTTATTTTTTTTTTCAACTTTTTGAAGAAAGTGCAACCACGCCCGCACGGAAATATTTTATAAAAATTTTATGAAAATTTTATAAAAGTTGTTTTATAAATAATTTTATAAAAAATGAGCAAAAAAATTATAAAATTATTATTTTATGAATATTTTATATCTAATTTATAAAAAATTTATCAAAATTTCTTAAAAAAAAAATTCTTCAAGTCGGTCTTGAATCCGGGCTACTCAAGTGATGAGCCAGTGCTTTACACCGAAGCCACAAGTCTTATAATAATAATTTTATAAAATGTATATAAAAATATGACCTTTTTAATTTCATCTATTTTTCAGTTTTAATTGTATTTTAACAACAAATTATATATATATCTTGTAACGAGAATTGGCATTTCTCGTGTTACCGGTAATTATGATTCATAATAATTACGATCCGTAGATGCTTATCGGTCGATACACATGGGAAATCGTGTTGGCTTGAAGATAAGTAATACAGTTAGATTGCGAACTGATCCAGCAGCTCCATCTGCAGACCATTGTGTCCGTGTGGACCGGCAATACCAACAAAAGAGTTGGATACTAGATGGAGCTATCCAGTCGTGTAGTGAACAACCCCTACTCCGACACGTCCCCACTAGAGAGCCGCATCAGGTGTGCGCGCAGACAGTGTGGAGTGGGAGAAACGGAGAGTAGGACGGGATCCGTATATCTAGCTAGAAGTCTGACAATATCGTCAGTCGTTGGCCGGCTCTCGAGTTGGCCAGGGCTCCTGCCTCCTGGCTTCCATGGAAGCTAGCTGGCGGACCTGGTGCTGGTGCACGCTCTCGTAAGCGATCACCATGTCGTTGCCTTGTTGCATAGACAAGACGTGGTGAAAGCTATCTCTCTCGCACTAAGTAAGGATACCCTATGCCAGGGTAACCTATACACTAGGTGCTGGTTGAGTAGTGACTTTTTTGGGTAAGTCCTTGCGAGGCAATTTTATGGTGGCCACTACCTCCAGCTACTTGGTGCACTAGGTGTGAAGGAGAACGGAGATGATTCTGTAAGGCCTTGCGGGGCATGAATCTCTCGATCTCGTTTAACTATTGGTTAAGCAGGTGATTTAACCTGGAGTTAAGGATGTTCTCGATGATGATGTCTAGCCCGTGGAGGACATCATCACGTTCCCGTGTCTTATACACAATACGAAAGTATGACGTAAGACAAGCTCCCGTTGTTACTGACAATAACTTGGTGGACCGCACCCCTCTGCCATTTCTTACTGAGTAGGCCGCTACCGAATGATCGTATGTCGATCGTTGTTCCCGTTTTATTTTTCCGGTTGTTGGTTGCCGATAGAACCAGCTGGTTCCCACCTGACGGTAAGAGAGGAGGTTGGTGAAAAATTCTCGTTGTTACCATTGGCCAGTTTTCTCGCCGGTAACGGTCAGAAGATTGGTTACAATCTATATTATGAAATTTATTATGATCCCTGTTATTATTGATTTGTATGAAAATTAATGCCAAAATACGTTAAAAATGTAAATATTTGTAACTATGTAACTTGTTGAAAATGTTGTTACGTGCCAGGTTGCTATTTTTATTTAATATTTAAAATTTTATCCCAGATACTATTTATAAATAAATTACAATTGATAAAATAATTAAATAATAAATTCGAGAAAATATGTAAACTAATTCTGGAACTGATAATAATAGAAAAACAACAACCTGACATTAATCTATTTTTAATCCTCTTATTTTGCTATTAGCTACAGGCTAGCGGGTTGGGAGGGAATGTGATTAGGTTGTAGAAAATAAATGTACCTTGTAGTTTTAAAATCCAATTGTTTTGAGGGCGCGTCAGTCTGGATAGCCGCCGTTGATGGAAGTCAATGGATCAAATACAAGACACAACGAATTAAACATATGAAGAGTCACCCCGAATAATTACAGATCAATAGTTGGGTTGTAACACAGATAAAAATTCACTTAAATATTTCTTTTTTAAAATCTAATTAGCTATTTAATTAATTTAATAGATGTTGACAGTTTTAAGTATAACACGAGAGTGAGTCCCCTCTTTAAAATTATTCTTTTTATATTTTCTTAATTTCTAAAATTTATGAGTGGGACTAATAATTAGTCAATGGTTAGTTATTGTTCCCATGATAGTCAGCATTATAAAATTGTTTTAAAATTTTTTTTCTTGACTTTAACGGATGTAAAATATGTACTTTCAACGTCTTTTGAATGTTTAAAATAAATCAGCAAAATTTAAGAAAGATAAAAAAAATGTTAAAATAAAAATGATTTATTTTTTGAATAAAATAAATAATTGAAATATCGCGTTACATCCGGTAAAGTCCAAAGTTAAAAATTAATAGTTAAAATTTAAAAAGAAACGTAGTCGCAAATGCGAATACGTAACAATGTTTTAATTAATTTTTTGACGATAACAAGAGCTCTATCAAACGATTTGTTAATAAATAAATGAAGATTTAAACAATTACGATACCTAAGTAAAAAATTCAGATAGGGATCAGGATCGGATCAGGGTTACCTGATTTCAAATCCAGCCCAGATCAGGCATCTGTATCCGAATCAGATCCAGATATAATTTTTTTTTGTAAGGTTCGGATTAAGATCGGATTAGATTTACCTGACGTTATCTTCAGGATAAAGTCAAGATACTGAATCCGATCCTCATCAGCATACATGATCCGTAGTGAATCAAAATACTGAATCCGGTCCTGATCAAGATACATTATCTGAAACGGATCAAAATTCGAAATTAAAAAAAAAATTGGCATTTCAATTAGAATTAATGTGTAACATACGTTTGTATAAGTTACTTATATTGAATTAACCGATGTATTTATAAAATGAAAAAACTTGACTAAAATTAATATGACCCTAGTGGGATTCGAACCTACAACTGCGAGATTACTATACTAACGAATTTCACGCTCGGCCATTGCGACAAACGAAAATTATAAATAAATGGGATAATTATTGAACAGTCTCAATAGGTTAGGTAGCACTGAGTGATACCTGAGTAACGGGTTCAATTCCCGTCGTAGACCAAGCTTCAATACGAAACCAAATATTATTTTTGTCAATACAGTCACAGGAATAACATAAATAATTAAAAAAGTAAATTGAGTAATCAAAACGAAACATTGAAAAATAAATTTAATGAATCAAAGAGTTAACAAAAAAAAAATGATCAAAAAAGTACACAAGTTGAAAATTAAAATTTGATGAAACAAAAAAATCTTGCTTATTAAAAAAAAAAAAACATAAATTCATTAGACAATACGAATCATAAAAGACACCAAAAACCTTTTTAATTAATAAAAAATGCAACGACATAAATAATTTAGATATCCAAATTTATCCAGATGAAGAAAACTACATAACAATAGTGTAATTTATGAACAAAAAAAGCGTAAATAAATAAATGAAAAGAAAGAAAGTATCAAAAGAACAGAAAGTAACAAGAAGTATCGACAAAAACTCAAGACACTAGCGGACAGGGCTGCCAGATACTTGACATGCTCTCTCGCCATCTTCTCCATCGCAGACCGCCACAGACCGCCATCTATCATTTCACATTGAGAACCTTTTTTTTTTTTTTTTTAATCAAAATAAATGTTTTTTTAGGGAATTTTAATTTCCTATTGTTTTCGCTTTTCTTCTGGACCCCCCCTAACCATGGTAGACACCCCTCCTAAAAAATTTTCTAAGTCCCTTAATCTCATCCAATACGATATATATGGAAAATATCAGTGAATATAGAAGAAAATATAGGAAAATATCAAAGAAACAAACAGTCCCTTAATTTCATCCAATACGATATATATGGAAAATATCAGTAAATATAGAGAAAAATATAAGAAAATATCGAAAAAAAAACGATAAATATTGAAAAATATCAGTAAATATAAAAGAAAATATATGAAAATATCAAAAAAAAATCAGTAAATATAAAGGAAAATATAATAAAGTGACTGAATTAAAGAAAAAAACGATAAATATGGAAAAATCAGTATTTATAAAAGAAAATATTAAAGAAAAATCAGTAAATATAAAGTAAAATATAGAAACTTGACTGAATATAAAGAAAAAAAAACGATAAATATGGGAAAATAAGAAGGAATAACCCCTAAATATAAAGGAAATTAATATAAATATATATATGATGTATATACGATAAAAAATGTTCAATTTTTTTTTATTCATAAGATGTCAAATGATATGTCATGAGATGTCATATCTGAAGATGTTAAAATCGTTTGAACATAATTTGCGACATATATTAACTAAATAAGTAGCAAAATTTCAACGTTACAAATTTCATCTAAATTTTATGTAGTAATATTAAATGGTAAATATTTATTGAAATGTAGATAGATTTACTAAATAATTTAATTCTTTATAGGTTACTCACAAATTATATAAATTTTTTTGGTTCAAGTTCACCAAAAAAATTAATAATATCATATGCGATCAGTCTAATAAAAGTAAAGGTAATAAATAAAAATCATAACATGCCAGCCCAATCTAAGGATGCAAAACGTCGTAAAGAAGAAAACAAAAATAAGCGCAAGAAAATACGGTGTTTAGAAGATTTAAATTATAGAATTCATAGGAATAAAGCTAAATATGTTTCAAAGAAAAAACGTCTCCAAAATGATGAAGATTTTAGGAAGAAAACATACATTTTAAATAATTCTAGAATGAAAAAACGCCTAATAAATGACCCAAATTTAAAGTGAACGTTTAAAACAGGAAAGTGAACGTTTAAAAGATGAAATTTATAAAAATCGTAAACGAAAAATAAAGGCTACCTCCATGAAAAATCAATACCATGATGACCCTGATTGTAAAAAACAAAAAAAAAATTCCAGTAAAATTCATTATTTTAAAGAAAAAAAAAAAAATTCTGAAAAATTATGGGATGAATATTTAAAGAGTTTCAATTGAACATTGAAGATGGAATGTGCTTTCGTTGTGAATGTTGTGATCGAATGTGGTATTTAAATGGTGTAAAAAAAATTGGTGAAATAAACGAATCAGTTCAACAATGCTTTGAAAACATTCAAAACGAATATACAGTTTGTTACACTTGTAATAAGAGTTCACTGCGAGGCAAAATTCCTGAATTAGCGAGAATAAACGGTTTCTGTTATCCAATTAAACCTGACTTACCATTTTTGAATAAAGTAGAGGAACGATTAATTTCTCCAAGATTACCATTCTTACAAATTCGTAAACTAGGAGCAGATGGCCAGTTAGGATTGAAAGGAAATATCATTAATGTACCTATTAATGTTGATCAAACAGTTTGTAGTTTACCAAGAAATATGGATAATGATTGCACAATCAATGTACATTTGAAAAAACGGTTAGCGTTTAAGTCATCGTATTTAAGCGATTACGTCAATACTGGTAAATTGAAAGTCTGGCTGACGTTCCTACAAACTCAAAATTTATTCATATATCACAATATTGAAATATCACGCGAATGGAAAATTGAAAATAGTATGAATATCGATTTACATGAGAATGATTTTGAGGAAACAACTTATACACCAATAGATGAATCATCAACTGTTACATATTGTATATTTAATCCTGATTGTTCATATGCAATTGCTTCTGGAGAAAATCGTACGCCAAAAAGTTTAATATTTGATGACGGTGCTGAAGAATTAAGCTTTTCTCAAATATATTACGGACGAAAACGTGTGTTTACTACTAAAAAACAACCAAGTACATATAAAATAGCGAATTTTGAAATTCGATGATATGACAGACGTGGTGCATCAAATGATCACCTCTTATATGTTTGGGCAAAACTCCAACCTGAAAAAATGATGCAATCAAATAATATCATGTTCTATTTAAAAAAATCAACAAATTTATCAGCTCAAGATGCATTGAATCCTAAAACTATTGAAGACTATCAATAAAGATTTAGCTTATTTAAAACACATACTTCACGGACCAGTTTATCAATAATTGGCAAAATCAAAAAAGGAAAGTAAATGCGATGATTAGACAAATCATGGTACAACAAAATGAATAAAAACAGAGAGTTTAAAAAGTTAGAAGAAAGTGATTCCGGACATGAAGATGACCCATTAGAAGGAACAAGCAAAATGAATGAAAATTAAATAAATTTTAGTTGTAACAAGAATCATTGTAACGATGGAAAATGAAATAACATTGTAGTCACGAATTTCGATACATATTAAAAATTAAATTTAAATTCCCCCCACAGGGAAGGCACAGTTGCTTCAGCAGCTGTTTGATCATTTTTTTTTTTTATTTAATCATTTAAAATTACATTTGTTACATATAAAATATAATGATATGATATATATTATTTATTAAAAAATTACATATTTATGTAATTTAAATATCACATTTAATGTTTGTCTTTTTTCATATTTTTATATTTTTATATAATTATTAATTAATATAAATTTAATAAATAATTTAATATCATAAATAAAATAATATATAATATTATTTATTCATTTTTTTTAAATGCCTAATGACAAGTAAGATAAGTACGAAGTTTTTATATGTTTATTTATTAATAACTTTAATAAATAATTTAATATCATAAATAAAATAATATATAATATTATTTATTTATTCTTTTTAAATGATGAATCAAATCTTGACAACATATTTAGTCTATTCATGTCATGAAGAATTGGATTCAAAAAAAGTAAATACAGTCTCACTTGATCATCTTCCATTCTAATTAAAATCATTCTAGACATATCACCTTCGTTTTGTGCTATAATTTTAAAATGACATTTTAATTCAGTCCATTGCTCCAATACACGTTTGACTGCTGAACCATATGATAACCAACGAGCTATTTTTTTGCTATTTGCTATTTTAATTAATCTTCTAAATGAGTTTGCATCAACTCCAGTATTCAATAAATCAAAAGTTTCTCTGTACTTGAGTGTACGAAGAGGACTGTGACTAAAATAATTATAAAGTTCTCTCACGAGAAATTCTAAGTCTTCTGGTATCATCTTTGATGACTTGGAGCAACAAAGAGCCAACGAATGACATGTACATTTCATCAAAATTAATTTGGGATTTTGTTTTTTCAATAAAACGTAGAGTGATTTATACTGTCCACACAAATTATTTGCACCATCTGTCCGAATTGCAAGCACATTTTGTATTTTTAAATCAATTTTAGTCAAAAATTCAATTGTACTGTCGTACAGACACTCTGCAGTTGCTTCTCCAACTAAAAACAGTCCTAAAAAATCTGTCATTATTTCACATTTTTTAGTATTAAAATAACGCACACACAAGCACATCCATTTTTTACATGATACATCAGTAGACTCATCAACAATGAGAGAATATTTATTGTCACCAATTGCTGTAACTAATGCACTTAGAAGAGATGGACTCACAACATATTTTATTATTGCCGCACATTTAGTACGATGAAGACGTAGATATTCAAGATAACTGCCAGTGCCTTTTGCATCTGATGCAATTAATTCTGTCAAATGACCCACTGCTAAAATAGACATATGTTTTGCTGCAAAAATTGACAGCTTGATATCAGCTATCTTTGCTTGATCAGAAATTGGTGTGTCAACTATAAAAAATAAATATTTTAACATCATAAATAAACTATAAAATTAAGGAATTGTTAAGATTTACTTACGATAATTAGAGATTTTTTGTTTTTTTGATAAATTCAGAGATTTGACTTTTGATGATGAGTAGTACAAGCAACATGACGTTGTAAATCAGCTTTGTGTGCTCGAAGAGACAATTGACAAATATTACAAAAAGCTAGGTTAGTAGTATCACTTGAATTTAATTGACGATATTGTTCAGGTGCATTGGTAATTGGTTTTAGCCAACCTAAGTACGAAAATAAAAAGCCGGTATAAATACAACCCAATATAAATAATTAAATATGACTGTTTAATTAATAAATTAAAGAAATAAATAAAAATTTATGTGGCTATGAATTTTCATAACCAGTGTCAATTACTATATCATCAATGTAATTATTCTTACAACAAAAATATATTACAAATTGTTATCGTTAAATTATTTAAATTATCGTTAAATAATTATTACACATTAAATAATTAAATTAATTAAATAATTAAATAAATGAATAAATTTAAAATAATTAAATATATTATTACACATTAAATAATTATTACAAATTATTATTATTTATCGTTAAATTATTATTACACACATATCCCAATCCTGTCCGAAGTCAAGAAACATTTGTCACACGTTTAAGTTTTATAAACGAAATTAATTACTAATATCGAACAAAAAAAATTATAAAATTCAACAATGAAAATAGAAAATTAACAACAAAATATATCTAATTTAAATAACCTTATAAATTGATACATATTTTGATGTCGAAATTAAATTAACAAAATGCTGATTGATTAAATTGAATTAAAAAGTAACAACAATAAAAAAATTTAATTATACAATAAAAAAAAAAAAAAATAAAAAAATATATACCATCAATAATCGTTTATTAAATTGTCTTTTTTTGAGTTCATCCTTTTTTTTTAGCCACATATTATTTATTAATAATACTAATTATTATTTTAAATAATATGAATTATTATTTATTGATAATATTAATTATTATTTATTGATAATATTAATTAAGTAATAACTATTATACAACAATCAAATGCATTTCTGAAGAACGAATGGATAGGAAGAAAGATGCAGTTGTTCAAATAATTCGTTAAAGAGTAGTTGTACTAGTAATTGTATTTTTTCAATTTCCAACGTTTTTCGTAACTATTTGTTAATACAAAAAATGACTTTATGAAAATTTAAATTCATTTATAATTATAACAAATAGCTAGGGAGATAGATGCAGTTGTTTAAATAATTTTTTAAAGAGTAATTGTACCAATAATAGTTTATCTTTTTTTTTTTCTGTACTGAATTTTTTAGGAACAAATAGTATGTATTGAAAAAATAATCACCATGTGATAAATATTAATATTATTATAACGTAATAATTTTGTTTTATTTAAAAAAATTCTTTAACAGCAACAAATGTTATTTTATTATGAAAAAATGATTCTAAGCAATGATCAATATATTATTTATTTTGTTCCTCAATTTCTGTACACTTGTCTTGATCATCATTTTGATATTCAAAAACTTCGAAAATTTCGTTTGATTTACTTCTTTTTTCAGTAATTATATTATGTCCAAGATCATGGCCTTCAAGACAATTACCACAATAGTTATTAGAGTAGAATCAAGCTTTTGAGTATCAATTAGACTTGAGTATTGATTGGATTATCATATGTTGTTATAATATCATAAATAGAAAAGCATTACACCAACTGAAATTTTAATTGTTTTTTCAAATCAATCTGAAATTGCAATCAATAAAAAAAGAGAAAATAAAAAATTATATATTTTTAGTTTAAAATTATTTTAAAAAAAAATTATTTATTTATTCATTGTATAAAATTTTATAAATTTACCCTTCTGTCAAATTCCGGCAAATTATGTACACACGAAAAAAATTGGAGGTTATATATCATGTCTATTCATAATTTTTTGGGATTTTTTCAATATTCAAATCAATAAAAATATACAAGAAATAAATCGTTAAATTTACAATTTTTTCAACTGAACAAACAGATTTGTTAAAAACATTTTTATTTAATACTTTAATTTATAAAATTTTTATTTGGCAATTTTTTTTTTTTTAAATAATGTAAACAATGAAAATAACTACATTATCGATAAAGCCAAAAAAAAATGGCCGGAAAAGAAGTTTGACGCATGCGCACATTTTTTTTTTTTGAAAAAAACATTAAAAAAATTGAAAATAGACATTGTTTATAACTTGAATATTCAATAAACAAATGTACGTAAAAGTATCTTATTAGGCTTTAAAAATTCTTCATAAAAATTGCGAGAACCAAGGATACCATTGGAAACTGACAAATAAAATCATTACAATTATTTTTTAATTAAATTATATTCAATAACACTCATTGTTATAAACAATAGCTGATAACTCATTAACGCATTGTTGAAACGATTTTTGACAAGAGCGAGTGGCTCTCGGTATTAACAAAATAAACAATTTAAGACCAAAAAGATGAATGTCGGTCGCTTTTTTAAAGAATTACGCGATTTATAAAAATACGCATATTTTGTTATTTCGGTAATTAACAAATTTCTAATAATAGAAAAAATATTTAAAGTGTTATAAAGATAGATTTTTTCATTCTCTATATCCTGTCAAAAGTTAGCCGTGATGATTTGTTTTTAGTTTTCTTAATATTTGCTGTTTAAGATTTTCCTCTTATCTATTTTTAATAACAATAAGTTCATTAACAATTGAATTTTTTTTTTTCATTTCTGGTTGTAGAATTTTTCAATACCTTTCATTTGATTCTGATACGAGCTTTCTATCTTAATTATGAAAGAAGCTGTGACAATTATTAAAAAAAACACAGTGAATTCAATACTAGTAGGCTCCGCCTACGTAATAAATAAATATTATAAACTTAAATACGGTAGAATTAATAAAATATGAGAATTAATAAATTATTATTATTTTTTACATTTTACTTGATCCGGATAGCATCAGGTAAACACTTTCAAATCCTGAATAGGGGTACCTTGATCAAATTCTGATCAGGGCTTGATCAAGTAAAAATTAATGGACTCTATTTTCTTCCTTCAAATTCTACTTGATCCGGAGAGCATCAGGTAAACACTATCATATCCTGAATAAGGATACCTTGATCAAATCCTGATCAAAGCTCAATCAAGTAAAAATTATTGGACTGTATTTTTTTTTTTTTTTCAGAGTTTACCTGACGCTATCCGGATCAAATCAAATTTGAAAAGAAAAAAATAGAGTCCAATAATTTTTACTTGATCAAGCCCTGGTCAGGATTTGATCAAGGTATCCTATTTGGGTATCTCTGATACATCCTTATCCATTCCGGATCCGGGAATCATGGAGCAATCCCTATTCAAGTATCGGTATGACATCCTGATCTGATCTGAATCTGTTGATCATATTAACATATCACAAGATACAGCACTGGTAGAAGGTGCAGGGCACCACAACATATTTATCCTATCCTATATCTTATATCCTCTTTCTTTTTTATATATACTTCTCGTACTATCTTAGTGCATTCGTCTTATTACAGCCTGAACAGAGATAGCCTGATAAAATCCTAATCATAACTTGATCAAGTATTAAAATATGTGAGCCATTCTAGACTCGCGGATTAATTATGTGTAAACATCTTTGACGCAAATATAGTTTTAAAAACGTAATTTATCTCGATTTGTTTAAGGTGGCACTTGTTTAAAAAATTAAAAAAAAAAAAAAATTTTAAAATATTTGGACTTAACGAAATTTTTATAATGGTTAAGGCCTTAAATCCAGAATCCACAAAATGTCAATTTTTTCTATTTTCTTCTTTTTTTTTTAAATACCACCATGGTATGATGCCACGGTCGATAAACACGTAAACTTATTCTAACTCTTTCAATTTTTCTAAACTGCTTTTTTTTAAATGTTCTATCCAGAGAATTTGTTTTTTTTTTTTGGAGCTATAGATAAAGTGCATGGCAACCCAACATATATTTATATTATTTATATACTTTTTATCGCAAGGAAGAAACGGAGTATACTAAAGTATTGTTTTTTAATACTCTGCTTCCGGTTTCGAAATTTAGAAATTTTTTGATATATATAACAAGATAATATTATTAGTTAATATTTATTAATAACAATTATTATTATTTATTATAATAATAATATTATATTAATTCCTGAACATAATTGTCTAATGGACAAATAACTGAGGAAAAGGATGTACTCAAAAAAAATATATACCATCAATAATCGTTTATTAAATTGTCTTTTTTTGAGTTTATCCTTTTTTTTAGCCACATATTATTTATTAATAATACTAATTATTATTTTAAATAATATGAATTATTATTTATTGATAATATTAATTGATTAATAACTATTATACAACAATCAAATGCATTTCTTAAAAACAAATGGATAGGAAGAAAGATGCAGTTGTTCAAATAATTCGTTAAAGAGTAAGTGTACTAGTAATTGTATTTTTTCAATTTCCAACGTTTTTCGTAACTATTTGTTAATACAAAAAATGACTTTATGAAAATTTAAATTCATTTATAATTATAACAAATAGCTAGGAAGATAGATGCAGTTGTTTAAATAATTTTTTTAAAGAGTAATTGTACCAATAATAGTTTATCTTTTTTTTTTCTGTACTGAATTTTTTAGGAACAAATATATTATTACTATATATTATTACTATAATTATATAATTTTTAAACAATATTAAGGCGAGTACTTTTTTTTTCACAAATCCATTTTCTCCCTCAGTCATTTGTTCATTCAAAAATTATTAATTCTTTATTTAAAGTTTATTGAATTTTATGTCCACCGTCAGTTGTAGTTAAATAAATAAGTTTTTTAACAATAACTAAACGGTTATATCTTCTTTCTAATTATATCTTCTTTCGGAACTATTTGTTTATTTAAAAAAATTATTCATGTAATTTTGGATAAATTTATTAGGCAAAAATAACTAAAACGAAAATATCTATTGAATGTATAATTTATTAAAGAGTAATTCCATAAATAATAGTCTATTTTTGAAATTACATATTCTTTAAATTATTAATTATTTATTGAAGATTTATTTTTAAATATTAATGAGCTAGAAAGATAGATGCAATTGCATAAATAAATTTTTAACTAATTATTTTTCACCCAGGTAGAAATCTAATGTGCTTAAGACGTCCGATAGACGTCTTTTTTTGACGTTGGATGTATTACAGACATCAGTTTTGGACGTCTAAATGACATCAAAATGTTACGCCTATAGACGTCAAATAGATGTCTGGTTAGAATAGAGTGCCCTCTATTTCTCTAAACTAAGGCATTAATAAAAAAAGAAAAGGGGTTCTCAAAATTATGGTTTGCTTCAAGTACTTGTATAATAATTGTTTAAAAAAATTATTTAAGCAATTTCATTTGTTTTTTTAAACAATAGACAATTAAAAATATATTTGAAATTATTAATTAATAATTTTTAAGTGAACAAAGGGCTACGAAAAAAGATGTATTTGCAAAAAGATAAATAATTGGGAAATAACAGTTTTAAAAATTATTTATGCAATTGCATTTGTTTTTTATATCAAATAGACAATAAAAAATGTATATTTAGTAATAAATTAATAATTTTTAAGTCAACAAACGGCTAAAGAAAAAGATGTAATTGCAAAAAAGACAAGTATTCGTAGAAATACTTGTAAAATTATTTATGCAATTATATTCGTCTTCTTAGCCCTTGGACATACAAAAAAGCATTCAAAAATATAAATTAATAATTTTTTAACCAATAGACAATTGAAAATATATTTCAAATAAATAATTAATAATTTTTAAGTGAACAAGTAGCTAAGGAAATAAATGCATTTGCAAAAAAGACAAGTATTTGTAAATAGACAAGTATCTTTTTTGCAAATACATCTTTCAGAGGTTTCTTTCTCAGACGAGTACTTGTTTAATAATTGTTGTAAAAATTATTTATGTAATTATATTCGTTTTCTTAGCCCTTGGACATACAAAAATGCATTTAAAAATATAAATTAATAATTTTTAAGTGAACAAGTGGCTGAAGAAAAAGATGTAATTGCAAAAAAGACAAGTCCTTGTAAAGTAATTGTTTTAAAAATTATTTAATCAATAGCATCAGTCTCTCTAGTCAATAGACATTGAAAAATGCATTTAAAATAATGAATTGATAATTTTTAAATGAACAAGTGGCTAAAGAAAGAGATGTAATTGCAAAAAAAGACAAGTACTTGTTAAATAATTGTTGTAAAATTATTTATGCAATTATATTCGTCTTCTTAGCCCTTGGACATCTAAAAATGTATTTAAAATTAATAATTAATCATTTTTAAGAATACAATTGGCTAAAGAAAAGGATGTAATTGCAAAAAAGACAACTAATAACATAAATAATTGTCTTTTTTTCGTTTAGTCTATATTGTTCATTAGAAAATAAAAAATTAATAATTTAATTTGCATTTTTACATGACTGTTAGCTATATGGACAAATGTAATTGCAATAAAATATATTTAAAACAATTATTTTACAAATACTTGTCTTTTTTGCAAATGCATTTATTTCCTTCGCCACTTGTTCACTTAAAAATTATTAATTATATATTTAAAATATATTTTTAATTGTCTATTGGTTAAAAAAACAAATGAAATTGCGTAAATAATTTTTTAAACAAATATTCTAAGAATACTTGTCTTTTTTGCAATTACATCTTTTTCTTTAGCCATTTGTTGACTTAAAAATTATCAATTTATTACTAAATATACATTTTTTATTGTCTATTTGATATAAAAAACAAATGGAATTGCATAAATAATTTTTAAAACTATTATTTCCCAATTATTTATCATTTTGCAAATACATCTTTTTTCGTAGCCATTTGTTCACTTAAAAATTATTAATTAATAATTTCAAATATATTCTTAATTGTCTATTGGTTAAAAAAACAAATGAAATTGCGTAAATAATTTTTTAAACAATTATTATACAAGTTACGTCTTTTTTGCAAATACATCCTTCTTCTAAGCTAGTTGTTCTCTTAAAAATTCTTAATTTATGTTTTTTAATGCAATTTTATATGTCCATGGGCTAAGAAGACAAATATAATTGCATAAATAATTTTTACAACAATTATTTAACAAGTACTCGTCTTTTTTGCAAATACATCTTTTTTCTTAGCCATTTGTTGACTTAAAAATTATTAATTTATTACTAAATATACAATTTTTATTGTCTATTTGATATAAAAAACAAATGCAATTGCATAAATAATTTTTAAAACTATTATTTCCCAATTATTTATCTTTTTGCAAATACATCTTTTTTCGTAGCCATTTGTTCACTTAAAAATTATTAATTAATAATTTCAAATATATTTTTAATTGTCTATTGGTTAAAAAAACAAATGAAATTGCGTAAATAATTTTTTAAACAATTATTATACAAGTTACGTCTTTTTTGCAAATACATCCTTCTTCTAAGCTAGTTGTTCTCTTAAAAATTCTTAATTTATATTTTTTAATGCAATTTTATATGTCCATGGGCTAAGAAGACAAATATAATTGCATAAATAATTTTTACAACAATTATTTAACAAGTACTCGTCCTTTTTTCAAATACATCTTTTTTCTTAGCCATTTGTTGACTTAAAAATTATTAATTTATGACTAAATATACAATTTTTATTGTCTATTTGATATAAAAAACAAATGCAATTGCATAAATAATTTTTAAAACTATTATTTCCCAATTATTTATCTTTTTGCAAATACATCTTTTTTCGTAGCCATTTGTTCACTTAAAAATTATTAATTAATAATTAATTATTAACATTTTGATGTCATTTAGACGTCTAAAACTTATGTCTGTAAGACATTCAATGTCCAGATTTGACACTATTTTCTACCTGGGCAAGTATTTGTTTATACAATTAATTACTTTAGGTAATTTCGAATGCATTTCACAAGAACAAACAGCTAGAAAAACAGATGCATTTTTTGAAATAAATTTTTAAAGAATATTTTTATAGTCAATTGTTTTTTTTTCGATTTGCATTATATGTCGTAGCTGTTAGTTAATTCAAATGATTAATTTAAATAATTTTTAATATATTCAAAATCAACAAATAACTTGAGGAAGACGAATGCAATTGATCGAATAATTTCTTAAACAGTAGTTGTAAAAGTAATTGTCTATTCTTTATTGCATTCTGCATCTTCTTCTGTAGCCATTTGTTTATATAAAAAATATTCTATGTAATTTTTAATGCATTTCTGATAAATAAATGATTATAAGAAGATTAATTCAGTTGTTTAAATAAATTTTTTTTAATTAATTCTATAGTTAGATGTCTTTTTTTTATTTTCATCTTTTTTCCTTAGCTAAGTGTTTATTTTAATAATCGATTTAGATAATTTATTTGTTTATTTATCATAAACAAATGGCCAAAGACACAATTGAGGGTCCGGATAACGACCTCCACGCTTGAAAAACGGTAGAAGTATTGTCCAATAGCTTGGACAACTTTTAATTTTTAAAGTCATTGAAAAAAAAAAAAAAATATCGGCATGTAGATGAGGATAAAAGAAAATTGTTTTTCTTTTATAGTTTTTTTTTTTTTTAATTATTTAACTTGTAAAAAATTATTTAAAAAAACTATTTCATATATAATTTTTATTTTTTTTCAACAATAACATTATCATATCTTTTTTGTTTATGCATAAAAACGATTGAAATTTTGTCTGTATATAAATATATTGATGTAGAACAATGTAAAAAAAAAAAATTTTTAAAATAGTGATATTATTTATTTATATTAATTATTTAATTTGATTCGACGGAAAATTGAATCTTTGAATCTTTGACTCAACCGTTTATCGAGAAAATTTTTAAATTTTAACAACTTCCAGCGTGAAAAATGTTATTTATGTATGTAAAATTAAAATTTAAATTTAAAAATTTTAAATTAATAAATAAAAAAGTTATAGACTTAACAACAATAGAGCGCGGTCACATTTTTTACGTTATTAGTATTATGCGCGCAACCAACACCGACTTGCCATCACTTATATTGAACATTGTATATACGCGTAAAAAATGTGACCGCGCTCTATTGTTGTTAAGTCTATAACTTTTTTATTTATTAATTTAAAATTTTGAAATTTTAAATTTTAATTTTACATACATAAATAAACATTTTTCACGCTGGAAGTTGTTAAAATTTAAAAATTTTCTCGATAAACGGTCGAGTCAAAGATTCAAAGATTCAATTTTCCGTCGAATCAAATTAAATAATTATTATAAATAAATAATATCACTATTTTAAAAATTTTTTTTTTTTACATTGTTCTACATCAATATATTTATATACAGACAAAATTTCAATCGTTTTTATGCATAAACAAAAAAGATATGATAATGTTATTGTTGAAAAAAAATAAAAATTATATATGAAATAGTTTTTTTAAATAATTTTTTACAAGTTAAATAATTAAAAAAAAAAAAAACTATAAAAGAAAAACAATTTTCTTTTATCCTCATCTACATGCCGATATTTTTTTTTTTTTTTCAATGACTTTAAAAATTAAAAGTTGTCCAAGCTATTGGACAATACTTCTACCGTTTTTCAAGCGTGGAGGTCGTTATTGCATCCGGACCCTCAATTGATTAAACAATTTTTTGAATAATATTTATACAAGCGTACTTTTCTTTTTTGCAACTCCATAATTTCTATTAGTCATTTATTCTTCAAAAAAGTAATTTATGAAAACTTAAATGGATTTTGCAAAAACAAATGGCACGGAAGATGATGCGATTGATTTAATAATTTTTTGAACATTAATTAAACAAGTTATTGTCATTTTTTCATTTGCACTTCTTTCCGAAGCCAATTAAATATTGTTTATTAAAGAAAATAATTAATGCAATCTTAAATGTATTTATCAAATGCAAATGTCCAGAAAAACAAATGTAATTTATTAAATAATTTTTTTAAATAATAATTCTACGAGTACTTGTCTTTTAGCAACTCCATCTTCTCTATCAGTCATTTATTCATTAAATAATTATTAACTATATTCCTTCAAAATGTATTTCAAAAAATTCAATGGCTAGGAATATACAGTTATGATTATAATCTATAGATAAATAATTGTTTAAACAATAATTAAACTCCCGTAACCGTTTGTGTAAAAAAAAATTATTATATAAATAATAAATATACAATGTTACTATTTTTTTTACAAGATAATATATAATATAGCTATATATATTATTATTTATCCCCTCAAGTAATTGGTTAACTAGAAGACAATTTATAAATCACGTTTAGTTTATTTTCAAATATACAATTTAAAATACATTTTCAGTAATAAATTGATAATTTTTAAGAAAACAATTGGCTACGGAAAATGATGTGTTCGCAAAATGTCATGTACTTGTAAAATAAACGTTTTATTCAATGCATTTGTGTTTTTCTTTTAATAAACAATTAAAAAGATATTTTCAGTGATAAACTGATTATTTCTTAGTCAGCAATTGGCTACAAAATAGGATGTATTTGCAAAAAAGTCATGTACTTGTGAAATAATTTTTTTGAAATATATTTATGCAATTACAATTCTTTTTTTGTTAATAAACATTTAAAAATACATATTAAGTATGTACTTGTAAAATAAACGTTCCATAAATAACATTAATACTATTTTTAAATATACAATTAAAAATACATTTTGAGTAATAACTTGATAATTTTTTAGTGAACAATTGGCTACGAGAAAGGATATATTTGCATAAAAGTCATGTACCAGTTAGAAAATTGTTTCAAAATATATTTATTCAATTACATTTGGTTTTTTTTTAAATATACAATTAACAATACATTTTCAGTAATAAATTGATCATTTCCAAGTCAACAATTGGCTACGAAAAAAGATGTGATTGCAAAAAAGTCATGTACTTGTGTAATAATTTTTCTGAATGAATCAAGATAAAAAGTCTGTTGTTCACCAGCAAGTTAAGTGGTGACACTCACAAAGGCTACACGTCAAAACAAATCGCGAAATAATAAATTCTACCGAAAATAATTCCGTCAATAATAATTATCAAAATAAGTAACTTGAAAAAATATAAGAGTGGGCCCCGACGGGAATCGAACCCTCAATCCTTGCTTTTTCTTGTAAAGAAAAGGTTGTATACCTTTGGCTTACTTAAATAAATGATAAAATAATGTGACTCTAATACTGAAACTCTATATATTATATGTTTCAATGAACGATGTATATCGTGCCACGGTTGAATCGAGAAGGCATTCTGTTTGGCAAAGAAGAAATACGATGATGTCCGAAGATACTCGATATCCAACGAATAACGAACAGTTACGGAAATGCCCAATACCTAACAAGCAAAGACGGATGAAGCCTTTCGTAAATGATATGAGGTAGGGATCCCGAGGGCATTCCGGCGGTAACTTTTCAACCGTGGCCTATGCCCAACAAAAGTACTGAGGGGAGGGTGGAAGCCCACTGGTGAAAGCACCAGTGCACCCTCGATTGGTGTTGGACTCTCAGGGGTAGTGGTTATAATACTGGGTAGTAGATGGGTATTAAACTTCCTCCTTGGAGGCATGTGACGTTCTCAGGCAATATACGTGTGTGACCACCATAAGGGTGCAAACTAGTTTATTCTGTCACTCGCGTAAACATTACCTCTGCTCTAGTGACAAATACTGTATACTATTTTCATATATGTAATACTACTATATTGCTAACGTCCTATGTTCACAATAAGTGGTTTTCTCGGCAAGGCAAGAGTGCATCCGATATCTTCTTCTCTCTCTTTCTTGGCCGAAAAACAACGCGCGCAACTCAGATAGTGGGGCATTCGGAGTGATTCGGACGACACTCACACTATTGCAGTATTTATTTCATGAATTTCTAATATATGAAATGAGTTTATGTACAATGGTAATTTTAAAATTAAAATAGAATACATGAATTATAAAATAATCTCCACTGAGATTACAGGAAAAGAATTATCGTTTATTTTGAATAAAACATATGTATAACAAAAAAAACATAAAAATTATTATTTTATCCATCTAAAACGACCAGATTAAAATCACATCATTATACAACTTAATTTTTTATAAAATTTATTATTATAAAAATGAAATGTTACTATTAATTGTAACAAGTCTGCTGTCCCATAATTAACTATAATTATTTATAATAAGTAAAAAAATGTTGTTCGATACAACATAACTATAATTTTTTGACAGGACATATATAATAAAGTGTAATTGTGTACGTGATCTTCACTCCGAATGCCCCACTATCTGAGTTGCGCGCGTTGTTTTTTGGCCAAGAAAGAGAGAGAAGAGAATATCGGACGCACTCTTGCCTTGCCGATAAATATAATTCTTGTTAGCAATATTGTAGAATAACATATATGACTATTTTAGCCTTTTAGAGGTAGCTCTCAAAAAAACACATGTAGTGCTATACCCCTGTGGACTGTCGGATTGGTGGTGTCATCATTTTCGCTAGGGTAGGTATCACAATCTCTATTTGTTTATATAACTTTCATATTGAAAATATGATTCATTAAAATTACATTTATTACTATTTTATTATTACTGATTTTCTTTTTTTAGTACGAAACATAGTGCTAAAATGTATTGTTATTGAATGCCAATCATCGAAAGGAAATAAAAATAATATGAAAACAAAAAGCTAAGAAAATAGATGCAGCCAAAAAAATATTTCCAACGAGAATTATTGCTTCTTTAAGTACAGTTTATTCTTTAGCTGATTTTTTAATTCACAATTATTTTCGAAATTTATTTATCAAGAAAATAAAAAAAAGAAGCTAAGAAAATAGATACAGTCAGAAAAATATATATAATCAAGAATTATTCAACAGAGTGCCTTTTTTTAAGTTCATCTTTGTTCAAAGAGCACGCAGCTAAAAAAATATTATTAACAAGAATAATTGTAGCTAAGGAAAAGGATGTACTTCATGTTGTTTATTTAACAATTGTTTTCGGGCATTTATTGAATAATTATTTTTTTTGAATACATCTATTTTCTCATCTATTTGTTCTTTATTTTTTAAATAATAAAAGCATGTCATTTTTTTAAATAAACAATAGCTAAAGAAAGAGATGGAATCAAAAAAGACAATTTATTAAATAATAACACGAATAATTGTTTATTTAAAAATAATATTTACATGTATTTATTAAAAAAATTGAGAAGAAATCGCTGAGAAAATGGGTGTACTTCATGTTATTGATGTAACAAATATTTTTATTATTTATTAAATAATTATTGGGAATAATAGCCGCTTAATCGAGGGACGCTTCGGTCTACTGGTAACGTGCGCAATCCGTACCACTTTTCTTTTACAATGCGCAATCCGAACGGACTCATTATTTAAATAATTAAGATTTTAGGAAAATTATTTATCAGGGAAATTTTACATCCTTCTTTCTAGCTATATATTTGTAATAAATGCATCAAAAATTCCATAAAATTTTTTTTTTTAATAAATAAATGCCTAAGAAAAAGATAAATTAATAAAAAAAAATTACTTAGCTAATGATTGTTTTAAATTAACTGCACTTGTAAAAAATTATTTTATTCAATTATACATCTATCTCTCTATAGCCATTCGATATTTAAAAATTTATTTTAAGGCTGAATGTCAAAATAATATAAGAAAAATTCCCTTTCACAGGTTTTGATCAAAGTGGGCTTATTTTTTAAGTGAAATAAAGATCTATTTTGACAAATTTTTTTTGTAATTTTCTATCACGTTTTAACTGAGATAATTAGTGTCAAAGTTGACAACAATTTAGCTTTTTAACACACAAGCATAGGGAGTACCGGAACGTTTTCCCTTCTATTGAAAAAACGCTCTCACAGAAAATCTTTATTTTACTACAGCTTATACTTCTTTAAATTACGAAAATTATAAAAAAAAAATTATCAATTTCTATCACGAATTGTAAATGTTATTAATTAAATCATACAAAAATTATCACTCATCGGTTGTCGAACATGGCGCACGAAATGTAAACATGGCAACAGTGATCTTTCTTCTCTATTTTTTTTGGTCTGTTTCATTTATTGCAACACACACACACACACACACTTACCAGTCCAAGTAGTTTATATGCGAATATGTCTGTATAGGTATATTTGAATAATTGATAATTAAAATTGTATTTCTAAATATTAAAAAAATATATTTTATGTTATATTTTTATAGTTTTTAATATATATATATTTATTATTCGTATTGGTAAAGAAATTATTGATTATATCAATTTTTTTGGTTTTAATCATTTAGGTTTATTAATATTATTACTATCAGAAGTACAGTCTTGCACTTATTACTTATCATAACATTTGAAAAATATTGAATAAAATTTTACGACGTTTCACGATCAAAAATTTTATTTCTAAAGTGGTATTAGTGTTTGTAAATACAGGCCGCCCACACTCAGACAACTAAAAACGCGACAGTAAAGTATAAAAATCTATGACAATGGAGGGTGCTCATTTTTTTTATAAACTATGGGTGTAAGGGTGCCCTTTTGAACCCAAAGAGTCGACCTACCTTGGAATTTAACTAAGAAATGATATAAATTTTTCCTTCTATAAATAATTATATATAAATAATGACAGCTAGTTCCAGACCAAGAAGTTGACCCCAGTGACGGCAATGTTACCTATCTTTTCCTTGGTACTATCATCTAGTGCTGTCAACCGTGCCCTTTTGAACCCAAAGAGTCCTCCTACCTTGGGATTGAAGTTGTAAGAAAAATTCGACTACTTGCTCAATTATTATTTAAGGCTGAATGTCAATTCCAAGGTAGGACGACTCTTTGGGTTTAAAAGGGCACCCTTAACTTTAAAAATAAAATTTTTGATCGTGAAACGCCGTAAAATTTTATTCAATGTTTTTCAAATGTTATAATAAGTGATAAGTGCAAGACTGTAATTCTGATAGTAATATTATTAATAAACCTAAATGTTTAAAACCAAAAAAATTGATATAATCAATAATTTCATTACCAATACGAATAATAAATATATATATATATATTAAAAACTATAAAAATATAACATAAAATATATTAAAATATTAAAGAAAAGAAAATATTAAAAAATTCGGAAGTCTTAAATCTAAATAAATATACATTCAGTGTGTGATTATTCTAACTACTGACTATATGTTTTTATATAAATATTACTAGAGCTTACGAGCTTAAAAAATAGAAGCTATCGAAAACCGTTTTGATTATTTATTAGATAACATCAAATTAGCAATTTGATCTATAACATCTGAATGACAAATTGACTTTACAACAGCTTCTAAAACATTTTTATGTAAAGAATCATCAGATGAACTATTATTATTTGTATTATTGTCAACGGGTTCAGCAAATCTTATTCTTTTTGCGATTAGAAAACTTCTAAACTGCTCCTTGGTTAAGTTGTTCAACTTTTTTATATAGCTTGGATATTGAATTGATAAATTATCAGCAGTCCATTGTGTGTCATATTTTTATTGCACGAGTCATTATTTTTTTTTGACAGAACGTGGCTGCACTCTTTCAGGCAGTTATTTATCTAAAATCGAGTTATAAAAATAAGTCATGCACCTCAGAACATTCAAAACCTGTACCCAAAATTAAAAAACTTGTACCAGATTTATGGATTTTTCGAGAGAACATTCGGACTTATCAGTCGATGGTAATTCTTTACCAATTCTTGTCATGAATAATTTAACAACAGCTTCCTTCAATCTTGCCTTACAATCATCAACCAGTGGCAGCCAAACATTAATGCTCACACTTAATTCTAACGACTCAACAAAATGCCACCATGCTCGAGGAACCAGTAAAACATCACCTGGTTCCAAGACGATAACGACAGGATTTGTATCGACTTCTAAAATTGTTTCTTCTTCTCCTTCCGATGGCGAGAAAAAATTATACCGGCTATAAACTGTCGATTCTTCGTATGGTATCCTTGTCTGTTTCAGGAATTGCCCTGTCTTTGGTGGAAATAACAACCACTCTTTTCTGAAATTTTTATTTGGTTTAAATCAATAAGTATCGACATTGAAAATGAGTTAATCGCGAAATCAGATGATCAAATTTATCGACAATACCTTCCACGAACTTGACAAACTAAATTACACCCGTATGAGTCTTGATGACAATTAGTATGAGCACCTTTGCTGCCGACCCACAGTGTTGAATCCTTCCAAGTTTTATCATATCCAAATGAATTCCAGTTAATTTCTTCCAATAATTTTTCTTTATCTTTGAACCACTCAAACATATATTTGTAATCAAAGTAATACCATTTGTCATCTTGTTTAGTTTTTAGGAAGTCTTCAAAAGTCATCATAACAATGTCACTGCCTACCTCCCACTGAGGTACCTTTTAGAAAAATAATCAGTATGAGAAATTACGACTCAGCTAAAATTTATAAACAAAGAATATGAAAATAATCTCATTTTTTTACGTTTGTCCTCGAGTTATAACCAACTCTGAAAGGTAATAATGTACCATTCATTATTTTGATTAGATTATCAATATCCAGATTTTCGAAAAAACATTTATTGGTCGTTTCGTTTATAATATTCTTAAATAATATAGGCTCGCATAAATCTTCAATTGCTTGTTTTAGAATCTCAGGTCTTGGCTTGTTATTTTCCATTTTGAATTCGATATTTATTAATTTTGATAACCACTTTGTTTGTGCACATGAAGAACTAGTTGTTGACAGTTTGAAATAAACCCAAGAAGACTAGAAATACAGGAGGACGTACTCCCCATCACGCCTGTATATAAAATCTGTATCGCTATATGGTCGCCGCTTAATCGAGGAGCGCTTCGGTCTACTGGTAACGTGCGCAATCTGTACCACTTTTATTTTATAATGCGCAATCCAAACGTACTCATTATTTAAATAATTAAGATTTAAAAAAAATTATTTATCAGGGTACATCCTTCTTTCTAGTTATATATTTGTGATGAATGCATCAAAAACTAAGAAAAAGATAGATTAATAAAAAAAAATTTACTTAGTTAATGACTGTTTTAAATTAACTGCACTTGAAGAAATTTATTTAACAATTAACGATACATGGAAAATCTGTATATGTATGTGACTGATTGGAAAATTCGGTAAGGAAGTGGAAACACAGACACGCAAATTTTATATGAATTGATATGTATAACTGGCTATTCTTGACTTAATTATCCGCAAGTTATCCCGAGCGACTGGGATAACTTTTTGTCGCAAAACATGAAAATTTCGGCTTAATTTGTATCCTTCTCAATGGTTTACATCAAACGACTAAATCATTTTAGGCGTTTTCATGTTATCCCGTGTAGGTGGGATAATCGAGTCAAGAATAGCTACCCTGAATTATGGCGCATGTGCTGATTGATCATCGTGATCTTCTTCTGATGGTTTCACTCTAGTACCGAAGTCAAGGACACATGTTATTATTATTATGTGGCTCAGTCAAAGTATTTTTTATTTGTGTAAAAAAAAATGAAATACAACTGGGTAGCATTCTTGACATTATTACCCGCAAGTTATCCCGAGTGACTGGGATACAGTGATGGGTAGGCAGGGTTGTTAATGTATAAAACATAATGTTTTAAACTATGTTTAAAACTATGTTTAAAACATAGTTTAAAACATCCTTAGTTTTATCCATTTGTATAAAACGTCGCCATCTAGTGGCGAAATTGGGAACTGCCACCAAAACAAACAAACGAACCTAAATAAATTTGTTGTTATTAATATGTTTTTTTTTAAATATATGATCATCAAATTTGTTCATAAATAAATAATATAAATATTATGTTTATAAATTTTATAAACTTGTTATTATTAATGTTTATTAAATAAAACAACAATTGTTTGACAGGTTAGGAGTGTAAGTATAGTCGGTAAGAGGGAAAGTTTGAGCCTACGAGAGATCAGGTGGGTTTTATCCGTTTTATCCGTTTTATCCTGTTTTAAACGTTTTAAACGTTTTATCCATGGATAATTGTAAACAACTCAAAAACCCTCCATTTTAACAACCCTGTGGGTAGGTATGATATAGGTGTATTATACAGTGTATCATACAATATCATACATCTCCAGTTTCATACACGATCCCAGATAGCCAAGCGAGCAGGCTCGATTGCTCACCAGCGTGCGCTCACTCAGTGTATTCATCGTGTATACACCGTGAACTCAGAAAAGCCGGAATCGTGTGACGTCTGTTATTGCTCGCAATAGGTGTGTTCGTTCACTATTCACACTGAGCGTATGCACGGAGAGTATGCAAGGAAGCGCTAGAAACGTGCGGCCATTTGAAGAAACTTTATTGATAAAATTTACTAACGCATTGGATTCGGAAAGAAAAATAACAACACCATAACTAATTAGCAATTAATAATTATGAAAGACAGCAAAAGAACTGAAAAAAACAAATAACAATAAATAAATAGTAAATTTTATTAAAAAAGTTTCTTCAAATGACCGCACGACTCTAGCGCTTCCTTGCATACGCTCCGTGCATACGCTCGGTGTAAATAGTGAACGAACACACCTAATGTCAGCATGCTGGTCCACGGTGTGCACACGCAAGAGCTGGCATTTTTGAAGGCATTGTGTATACACCGTGGCAGCACTTCGAGCATTTTATAATAATTTTAAAAGTAATAATTTTTTTTTTAAGATGTCAAAAATTAAACGTGGTTTATTTTAGTTTTGCTTTTTACAAGGTACCGGCGAATAAAGGTCAATTTTTCAATACAAAGCTATAATAACTAACAAATAGTTTACTCAAAAATTTATTATTAATCTTTTGAACTTTTATCAATTATTAAATATTATTTTTTATCAATTAAACTTTCACAAAGTTTTTAACAACCCCAGTTGAAATTTTTTAGTCCTGCAACTCTCTTTAGCCTGCAAGCGTCCTTATTTGTGCAAGTTCCAGGACGATGCGGGCTAAAGAAAATAACATAAATGCTGGACGTTGAATGACAATCGTCCTGCATAAGCCTGCAAAGTTTATAGAAAAACTGTCTTTAAATAAAAACGATCGCCTTTCATAAGCCTGATATTTTTTAATTGATTCTTTCTTTAAATAAAGCTGATCGTGCTGATGCGTCCTTCTTGTTACTCGAATAAACCAAAAATATATGAAACCATAAATTGAACATTATTTATTAAATAAACAATAAAAAATAAAAAATTAATTAATATCTTCAAATAGATTATTAATTATAATTGCCAGCTAATGAATAATTTTAATTAAACCTAAATATCCGAAAATTAAAACTACTTTATTTTTTGGTTCCGAAGAGAATTCGAACCCGGGACGTCCGATTGCCATACCGAGGACTTTCACGCGTGACCGTTTTTGCTAACTGAAGTATTGATAAATTTTATTTAACTTAAAGTGAGGAGAATATTCATACCTATATATGCAGTTTATGAAAGATGATTACTTGTAGAATAATTGTTTTAATTATTATTTAACCGAATAAATTTATTGTTATTGAAAATTGAGCATTAAAAATGTATTTAATAATATAAATTAATAATTTTTAAGTAAGCAATTGGCTAAAGAAAAGGATGGATTTGCAAAAAAGATAATTACTTGTAAAATAATTAGTTGAAAAACTATTTATGCAATCACATTTGTTTTTTAAGGCAATAGACAACTAAAAATACATTTTACGTGATTAATGGATAATTTCTAAGTGACAAATTAGCCAAGAAAAAAGATGTATTTGCAAAAAAGACAAGTAATTGCATTAATAATTGTATAAATGATTATATATGCGATTACATTTGTCTTTTTAGACCTTAGACATTTAAAAATATAAATTAATAGTTTTTAAGAAAACAATTGGCTAAAGAAAAGGATGTAATTGCAAAAAAGACAAGTACTCGTAGAATAATTGTTTAAAAAATTATTTAAGCAATTATATTTGTCTTCTTAGCCCTTGGACATATAAAAATGCATTAAAAAAATATGAATAACTGTAAAATAACTGTTTTAAAATTATTTATGCAATTACATTTGTTTTTTTTGCCAATAGACAATTGAAAATACATTTTAAATAATTAATTAATAATTTTTAAGTGAACAAGTGGCGAAGGAAATAAATGCATTTCCAAAAAAGACAAGTATTTGTAAAATAATTGTTTTAAATCTATTTTATTGCAATTACATTTGTCCATATAGCTAACAGACATGTAAAAATCCATATTGAATTATTAATTATTTATTTTCTAATGAACAATATAGATTAAACGAAAAAAAAGACAATTATTTATGTAATTACTTGTCTTTTTTGCAAATACATCTTTTTTCGTAGCCAATTGTATTCTTAAAAATCATTAATTGTCAATTTTAAATGCATTTTCAAATGTCCAAAGTCTAAGAAGAAAGATGTAATTGTACAAATAATTTTTTAAACAATTATTCAACGAGTACTTGTCTTTTTTGCAATTACATCACTTTCTTTAGCCACTTGTTCATTTAAAAATTATCAATTAATTATTTTAAATGCATTTTTCAATGTCTATTGGCTAGAGAGACTGATGCAATTGATTATATAATTTTATAAATAATTATTTTACAAGTACTCGTCTTTCTTGCAAATGCATCCTTTTTTTTAGCCAGCTGTTCTCTTGAAAATTATTAATTTGTATTCTTAAATGCATTTCTAATACTCAATTTTTAATATAAATAAATTTATTTAATTAAATACTCTTTAAAACAATTACTTTACAAGGACTTGTCTTTTTTGCAATTACATCTTTTTCTTTAGCCACTTGTTCACTTAAAAATTATTAATTTATATTTTTAAATGCATTTTTGTATGTCCAAGGTCTAAGAAGACAAATATAATTGCATAAATAATTTTTACAACAATTATTTAACAAGTACTTGTCTTTTTTGGAAATGCATTCTTTTCTTTAACCAATTTATATTTTTAAATGCATTTTCAAATGTCTAATGTCTAGGGAAGACATGCAATTGTTAAATAATTTTTAAATAATTATTTTACAAGTATTCGTCTTTTTTGCAAATGTATCCTTTTTCTTTAGTCACTTGTTCACTTAAAAATTATTAATTTATATTTTTAAATGCATTTATAATAAACAAATGGCTAGGAAGACAAATGTAATTGCACGAACAATTTTTTAAATAATTATTCTACCGTTATTGTCTTTTTTACATATGCATCCTTTTTCTAAGCCAATTGTATTCTTAAAAATTATTAATTCATATTTTTAAATGTCTACTGGCTATGAAGACAGATGTAATTGCATAAAAAATTTATATCTCACTCAGGCTTATACTATTTGTGTTTCTTTTTTAAATTTACCAAAACACAAAAAACCTTTCCGCTCATTCTGTTATACTGTTAAGAAAAACATTTTTTTTTATTTTATTTTTTGAATTTTTATTAAAGGTATTAGGGAAATATTAAGGATTAATTAAACATAAACAACCAGTAATTAATTAATCATAAAAAGATAAATTTTTTAAAAATAGGTATATTTAAAACCATAAGAATTAATGATATAAAAATTTAGAAATAATAAAACAGTTATTTGATATTAATTTTAAAATAATAATACTACAAAACATTAATACGACTAGATCTTATATTTAAAAAAAAAATTTATTACAGTGAATATCAATATTTCTTAGGCTTCTCACTCGGGGCACTGTGTGCTCCACGAGAGTAGCTCGGAGTGCACGCAGGCTGCCTGCTCTATCTCGCTCTCATTTCGTGTGTACACCGTGAATCCAGAAAGAAGGCACTATAGTGCATGCACGGCGTGACTTCATCGAGCAGGCACAGTGTATTCCGCTGGCTATCGGGGATGTATCATCCATTTAAAGAGCGCCTCTATATTTTAATTTTTAAACTATTTTTCTGGCGCCTCAATCGGCGCCTAGAAAAAATATGGAAACATAACACATAACCAAACGAATATATAACAATTTTTTTTCTATAACAAAGCAAACAAATAAAAAAATAAAATTCTATGAATTAATTTTCTTAAATAAACAAATTACTACAAAAAAAAAATCGCTAATGAATGCATGCAAAATTAGATGAATGAATTTTTTAAGTAAATAAATGTCTACGGAATAAGATGCATTTGCTAAAAAGACAAGTGCTTGTGAAATAATTGTTTAAAAAGTTATTTATCAAATTACATTTGTCTTCGTAGCTTTGGATCATTTGAAAATGTATTCCAAATAAATATAAACTATTCATTTTTCGATAAACAATTGCCTAAAAAAAAGATGCACCTGCTAAAAAGACAAGTACTGAATTATTATATTTGTCTTTATAGTCAATAGATATTTAAGAATGAATTTTAAATCATTAACTAATAATATTTAGGAAAACAATTGTCGAAGGGAAGAGATTTAATTGCGAAAGAAAGACAATTACTTGTAAAATAGTTTTTTTAATAATAATAATTTTTTCAAATGAACAATTCATCTAGTTTATGTATCCTTCTCAATGGTTTACATCAAACGACTAAATCACTTTCAGACGTTTTCATGTTATCCCGTGTAAGTGGGATAATTATGTCAAGAATAGCTACCCTAAGTAATACAATAACATGTAATAGGATATATTATCATTAGTAGATACATTAATAGCTAAGGAATTAGATGGACTCAAAAAAAGACAATTTATTTATCCCTGTTGAAAATTTTTTTTTTGTACATCTATTTTTTCAGCTATTTGCTCTTTATTTCTTAAATAAATGAAAGCATGTAAATAATAGTTAAATAAACAAATAGCTACAGAATGAGATGTACTCAAAAAAAGACAACTTATTAAACAATTTCTGCTGGATAAAATATCTTTCTATCTGCTTTTATTTTCTTAGCTATTTTTTCTTTAAATTTTCAATGAATAAAAGCATGTGAATTATTTTGAAAAAGACAAATAGCTAAAGAATCAGATGGACCAAAAAAAAAAAAAAATTCGTAAATGATTATTGCTAGTAAAAATATTTTTTTGAGTACATCTTTTTTCTTAGCTACATCCTTTTCTATTTTTTTTTTTTTTAAATTATGTAAAAAATATATTATTTCCCAGTAATAATTATTCGATGAATTGTCTTTTTTTTTGGTACATCTTATTCCGTAGCTGTTTGTTTATTGAACATGATGATTTTCAGGCATTTATTTATTAAAATATTAAAAAACAAATAGATGGATATACTGGAGAAAATATATATTTTTTCCCAGCAATTATTTATTAAATTTTTTTTTTTTGAGTCCATCTTATTCCATAGCTATTTAGTTTATTAGTTTATTTAACAATGATTTTCAGGGACTTATTTTTTTACAACCAAAGAGCAAATAGCTAAGAAAATGGATGTACTCAAAAAAAATATTTCCACCAAGATTAATTAATTAATAAATTGTCTTTTATTGAGTTCATCTCTTTTTTTTAGCTATTTGTTTACTCAAAAAAAAATTATCTTGACACAAAAATAAGTAGTAAACAAAAAAAAAACATGTGATTTTGACTTCGGTACTAACTAAGACGAGCGCTGTCAATGGCGGATAGAGTTACTACATTGTTCCATTCCGTCATCCTCATCCTATCCTAATACATTGTGTGCCGTCACAGATCCCTCTTTGTAAAACTCGAAAAAAAAGTTTTCCGTGCAAGTTATTATTACTAGAATTTTGGTGAAAATATCTACCCGGCATTTTCAATTTAGCCCAAGAAGACTAGAAATACAGGAGGATGAACTTCCCTCAAAAAGCCGCATCGCTATATGGTCGCCACTTAATCGAGAGGTGCCACCGTATTCTGGTAACGTGCGTAATCTGTACCACTTTTATTTTACGATACAAAATTTAAACATACTCATTATTTAAATAAAGACGATCTTAAAAAAATTATTCATCAGGGTACATCCTTCTTTCTAGCAATATATTTGTAATAAATGCATCAAAATTTACATAAATTTTTTTTTTTTAATAAATAAATGCCTAAGAAAAAAGATAAATCAATAAAAAGAAAATTATTTATTCAATGAATGTTTTAAATTGAATGCACTTGTAGAAAATTATTTATCCAATTAAATTTTCAATACAATCATGACTAAGAGAATAGATGAAGTGCAAAAAACAGTCGACAACTTGTTCAATTATAATTTAAAAAATTGATCAGTCAATTGCACTTTTTTTCTTAGCGATTCGTTAATTATAAATGCATGTAATAAATAACATGAAAATTTTTTTTAAATAAACATAACATACATAAAATTATTTTCCAAATTAATAAGTGTTTACTAAAAAAAAGACAATTATACTGGTACAATTGCATCTATCGTCCTAGATATGTGTTTATTATAATTGCTTTTAAAATAACATAAATTGTCTTTTCAAAAAAAACAAATGGCTAGAACAACAGATGCAATTAATTAAACTATTGATTAAACCATTTATTTATGCAATTCCTCTATGGAAAATTGTTTAAAAAATTGCATCTGTTTTTCTAGCTATTTCTTCTTAATGAATGCATTCGAAATTACACAAATTAATTTTTTATATCAATATACTAGTATATTTGTCTTTTTTTAAATTGCATCTTCTTACGTAGGCACTTGTTTATTTGAAATATTAATTCACGTAATTTCAAATGCATTAATTAAGAACAAATACCTTAAAAAAAAGACGCAACCAATTGAATTAATTTTAGATCCTAAACAAGTAATTCTATTTTATGAAAACGCGTCTTCTCCCTCAGTTATTTATTTATTAAAAAATTATCAATTATTCATTTAAAATTTATTTGTAAAACGAAATGGCTCGAGACACAGAGGAAATTAGATAAATCATTTTTTGAACAATAAATAAACGAGTAGTTGGGTTTTTTTTAATTATATCTTCTTCCGTAACTATTTGTGTATCAATAAATTTATTCATGTATTTTTAGATGAATGTAATTGGTAAAAGTAGCTAAACAGAAGAATGCAATTGAAAAAATAATTTTCATAAAACAATTGTACCAATATGTGTTTTTTAGGTGATGACATCCTATTCCATAACTATTTGTTCCTGTAAATAATCAATTCAGATAATTTCTGATTCATTTATAATCAACAATTAACTAGGGAAATAAATGAAATAGTTTGAATAAATTTTTAAACAATAAATTAATTATCAAACGAATAATCATCTTTTTTTTTGGGCATTTATTCATTCAAAAAATTTTTTTATGTAACTTATGATATGCATTTATAATTAACAAATTGCTTGAACGAAGAATGCGATTAATTAATATTTTTTTAAAACAATAATTAGACAAATAATTTATTTTTTTAGGCATTTATTTATTAAAAAAAAATTTATGTAAATTTCGATGCATTCATTACAAATATCCATATGGCTAGAAAGAAAGATGTACCCTGATAAATAATTTTTTCAAGATTTTTTTAATTATTCAAATATTGAGTATGTTTGTATTGCGCATTGTAAAATAAAAACGGTACGAATTGCGTACGTCACCGGAATACGAATCGATTAGGAGGCGACCATGAAGGTCTATGAGGAGGATAATCTCTCAAAATTTACTGAGGATGACGGAATGGAGCAATATAGTGACTCTATCGACCACTGACGGCGCTAGTCTTGGTCAGTACCGAAGTCAAGGTCATATGTTATTATTATTGTGTGGCTCAGTTAAAGTCGAAAGTAAAAACCAAAGGTGAACCAAGTTTAGGTCCGAGAGAGCATCTATCTACCTATACTTAAAAAAAATATATTTAGTGCCCCAACATCCTAAATCTATTCGCTATACTGTTAAATTATCGTTCGTTGTGTGGAATTTTGTCTATCCATATAGACACACATACTACTGTAATCGAAAAAAAATGATCGTGAAACGTTGCAATCACGTATACTGGGTTGTGTGCTTGGAAGAATATGAGACAGCACGACGAATAAGTAAGAGAGTAAACAACAGGGTTGTCGGATAGAATTGTGATGACAGCTATGAGCATTGTAATTAAGAAAAATTTGAGCACCAAAACTTAAATATCTATCGAAATGCACAGAAGAAAAGGTTCTATATAGGCTTAAAAAATTCGTATTAAAAAAAAGTATAAAATGATAGTAAAATTAGCGATTTATAATAGATATTGTTTTAGCTACAAGCGTAAATGTGTGTACCATCTCTATCCCTGTGTGTTAAAGTGGTCAACTTTGACATTGATTATCTAAAAAACAAAACTCAATTAAATTTTGAAAAAATTCATTAAAATAGATAATTATTCAGGCTTTCATTCAAGACCAAAAAATAAAAAATATAATAACGGGAAATTATCTTTACTTTCGACCTTAAAGTATTTTTTTGTGTAAAAAAATAAAATACATTTATTTATTTAAAAATTAATATTGTCTATGGATGCATCTAATTAATGAATGCCTGAAAGTTATTTTTAAATAAGCAATTAGCTATACGGACTGAAATTAACACAAAAAAAGACTATTTATTAAACAATTTTTGCTGGATAAAATATCTTTTTCGCTGCATCTATTTTCGTAGATAATTTTTCTTTAAATGTTCAATAAATGAAAGCATGTAAATTATTTTTAAATAGACGAATAGCTAAAAATTAAGATAGATCCCAAAAAGATAATTTATTAAATAATTATTGCAGAGTAAAATATTTTTTTGAGTACATCTATTTTCTTAGGTATATTTGTTTTTTATTTGTTAAATAAATAATTGCGCCCTATTTTTTCTTTTTAATATTTTACCCCGCAATAAGTATTTAATAAATTATTTTTTTTTGGGTCCATCTCATTCTTTAGCTATTTGTCTATTTAAAAATAATTTACATACTTTTATTTATTCAAAATTTAGAGAAAAAATAGCTAAGAAAATAGATGCAGCAAAAAAGATATTTTATCCAGCAGAAATTGTTTAATAAATTGTCGTTTTTTGAGTCCATCTTTTTTTTTAGCTATTTGTTTACTCATAAATAATTATCTTGACACAAAAATAAGTAGTAAACAAAAAAAAAACATGTGATTTTGACTTCGGTACCTACCAAGACTAGCGCGTCAGTGGTCGATAGAGTTACTACATTGCTCCATTCCGTCATCCTCAATAGCTCCCTATCCTAATACATTAGGTGTGTTCGTTCACTATTCACACTGAGCGTATGCACGGAGCGTATGCAAGGAAGCGCTAGAGTCGTGCGGTCATTTAAAGAAACTTTTTTAATAAAATTTACTATTTATTTATTGTTATTTGTTTTTTTCAGTTCTTTTGCTGTCTTTCATAATTATTAATTGCTACAGTATAATCTCTCTATAGTGACATTATCTATAGTGACATCGAGCGTGAGCTTAGGAGAATTTTTTCCCTCACTACAGAATGTCCCTACATGTGTTGGTGAATATCGATGTGTATGTGTGTGACGCACCGGTGTGTATGGTGTGACGTATGTATACCTTTCGCATTCTCACACTATATCCGTCGCGCTCACTCAATTCCCCTTGACGCGAGAGTGGGAAACGCTCTCTATAATAAATTCCAAGAATTTGAGCCCCGACGATGTCACTATAGAGAGATTATACTGTAATTAGTTATGGTGTTGTTATTTTTCTTTCCGAATCCAATGCGTTAGTAAATTTTATCAATAAAGTTTCTTCAAATGGCCGCACGACTCTAGCGCTTCCTTGCATACTCTCCGTGCATATGCTCGGTGTGAATAGTGAACGAACACACCTATTGTGTAACGTCACAAATTACCTCCTTGTAAAACTCCATGGTTAGAGTATAGGCTGTTGGTGAGACTCACGGAATGGAGCAAGTATAGTATATAGAGTCACCGACGATGGCACTCGCATTTGGACGGTTCCACGGTCGCGGGTTGTTTTTGCTTGTATTTTGACATGTATTTGTTACAATTGTTAATATACATGAAAAAATGACAAGTGAAAATATAATTATTTTATAATTATTGCAACAATTTAAAGTATAATCAACAAAAAATTAATTAATTTCATATCAATACGTTGATACATGAATTTAAAGGTAAGTATAAAAATATATAAATATAAACAAATAGGTATCACAATCTCTATTTGTTTATATAGCTGTAATATTGAAAACTAAATTCATTAAAATTACATTTACTACTATTTAGTATTACTAATTTTCTTTTTTCAGTAGAAGACATTATGCAAAAATATATTGTTATTAACTGTAAAACATCAAAAGGATTCAAAAATAATAAGAAAACAAAAAGTTAAGAAAATAGATGCAGCCAAAAAAATATTTTCAATAGGAATCATTGTTTTTTTAAGTATCTCTTATTCTTTAACTGATTGTTTTTTTAACAATTATTTTCAGGCATTTATTGAATAATTATTTTTTTTGGATACATCTATTTTCTCAACTATTGATTTTTCATTTTTTAATAAACAAAAGCATGCCATTTTTTTTAAATAAACAAGTAGCTAAAGAAAGAGATGGACTCAAAAAAGACAGCTTATTAAATAATAACACTAATAATTGTTTATTTAAAAACAATATTTACATGCTTATATTTATGAAAGAAAAAAAGAACAAATAGCTGAGAAAATGGATATACCCCATGATGTTTATTTAACAATTATTTTCAAAAAAAATGTCTTGTAGCAAGATCTTTCAAAAATTTTTTGAAAGTCTGCATGTGAGCAGATATATATCATGAATTGTATATTTTACTAACTTAATCTTATTTATATACTAACTTACTTTTTTAGTTTTTATAATAATTATCAATTTATATTGGTTCAAAATTAAACCTAAATTTTATATTACTTATATCTTTTTTTTAGCTATTTGTTTACTCATCAATATCTTGACACAAAAATAAGTTGTAAACAAAAAAACATGTGATTTTGACTTTGGTACCTACCAAGACTAGCGCCGTCAGTGGTCGATAGAGTTACTACATTGCTCCATTCCGTCATCCTCAACAGCTCCCCATCCTAATACATTGTGTGACGTCACAAATTACCCTCCTTGTAAAACTCCGTGGCGTCGACCATAGACCGATACGGATTTTATATACAGGCGAGATAAGGAGTTCGTCTTATTGTATTTCTAGTTTTCTTGATTTAGCCGACAAATAGGGATCTGACCGATGGGTAGGGCTGAGTCACTGACGCACATACTTAATGTGTAAAGTCCCGTCAGTGAGACAATATGGTGAATTCCGGATAGTTTTACTATCATATGATATCATCAACATAGTATACTGTATCAATTTTGTAATATAATTCATATTGGCCGTAAATAGTTCACTATACGCCACCACATGCCATGGTGAATAAGTCAGATCCCTATACTCAAGAATACTAGAAATACAGGAGGAGTAACTCGCCTCAAAAATGTCAGCCATTCGTGTTAGCTTAGTAGCTGTCATAGCGAATTTAGAGGACAGCGCATTGTATATTTATTTCTTATTTTTAATGCGCAGCTTATACATACATACATACATTACTTGATTCGAGGAGGGTAGCTATTCTTGACTCGATTATCCGCAAGTTATCCCGAGCGACTGGGATAACTTTTTTGTCGCAAAACATGAAAATTTTGGCTTAATTTGTATCCTTCCCAATGGTTTACATCAAACGACTAAATCATTTTAGGCGTTTTCATGTTATCCCGTGTAGGTGGGATAATTGAGTCAAGAATAGCTACCCAGCTGTTTACATTCAAGAAGTGTTGTCAAGATTAGTTTTTGACATTAATGTATGTATGTATGTGTAAGCTGCGCATAAAAAATAAGGAATAAATACACAATGCGCTGTCCTCTAAATTCGCTATGACAGCTACTAACACAAATGGCTGAATGATGTTATATGCGTTGAGATAGGGAATTACTCCTCCTGTATTTCTAGTCTTCTTGCCTTTACCAGCTACACTCAGTGATGGGTAATTCGACGATTTTCAAAGTTATTTGCCAAAATAAACTAAGTCTCTTATAAACTTGGTAAAACTAGGCATATTTATAAAAAGCACTACGAAACGTAGAAAGGCCAAAATCAAAGATTATCCTTGACGCTCCCTGCGGGGTGCCAGCAGACTATTTTTCTATGCGGCTGTTGAAAGTGCCCTCTTTCTTCTATAAAATGAAGTGAATCATGTCCAATGTGTATGTTTTTACTAACACAAGCATACACAAGTAAACATCTCCAAAAATGTTTTATAACAAAAAAAAAATTAAAAAATAACTTTTCTACGGCGACAAAAGATGTAAATTATATTTGAATAAAAATGCTATGACAGTCACCGCACAAGCCAAATAAAATTTCATTAAAGCTTTCATTTTCTTTTACACAAGTACACAATTGTCAGATATGTTTTTTTTTTACCGCGAATAAATAAATATTAAAAAAAAAAAAATTTTTAATTACGAAAAAATTTCATCTAAATTATAGTATAAAAAAATGATTATAACTTGAATAGATAATTTTGGCTGTGTTATTTATCTCTCAATTAAAAGTTGAATAAATTATAAATAAATTAATCTTATTTTTACACATTGTTTTGAGCGCGAATTTTAGCATTAATAAACAAGTGAAATAGTTTAAAAAGTGAAATGTAAAAGTGCTTTAAATTTATGATACATAACGTATGAAACTGGAGATGTATGATACACTGTATCATACTCTGGTATCATACCTACCCATTATTGGCTACACCTGTGAAAAAAATCCTATCGTTTGTGCTTCGTATGGGCATGATTGGGCATCAATCAAAACGTTTGGGCTTTTTAATTAATTAATTGAACAAAAATTGATATGAAATAAGCTGACAATTTATAGCCAATATGACGTAACTAAAAACTATCATAGTATTTAATAGGAAATTATTCGAGCATTCCGAATTTATCAATTTTATTGTCTGGGATTCAATAATTTTCAAGTAATCAATCAGAAATAATAAAAAAATAATAATAATATAAAAATAACTATAATCTAATAATTGTATTAATATTGCTAACAGTATGGTCAGATACTGTTGCATTCTCGGATGCAAGAGTAAATATTCCAAAAATAGTAATTGAGTATTTTCTAGATTTCAAACGGTAATTATAATTTTTAATATTTTCCGTTACAAGCAAAAAAAAAGGTTAGGATTACACTTGAAATAAAAAAATAATTATTCGAGTTAGAAAAATACTCATTATTATATGTATTTTCAATAAATTATTCATAATGAAAGTTAAAGAATGCTCCAAAATGGTTTTCGACATAATGTATGCATGTATGTGTAAGCTGCGCATCAAAAATAAGAAATAAATATACAATGCGCTGGACGCTAAATTCGCTATGACAGTCTACTAAGCTAACACGAGTGGCTAAATGATGTTATATGCGTTGAGATAGGGAGTTACTCCCCTGTATTTTTAGTCTTCTTGTTAAATATGTAGAGTGAAACCGTCAGAAGATAACGATGATCAATCAGCACATGCGCCAGAATTCAGTTATATAGGCTTGATATCACGGGAACCAACTTAATAATATTCGAGCGAATGAACGTGCGAAACAAGAAGTTTCGATCATACAAAGTTGCCGAAAAAAAGTCCCTGCAAAAGTGTTTATTTGAAAATGTAACTAGCCAAACGGAACACTATGAGATTTTGAAATATTTATTGGGTTACATGACAATAAAAATTGCGACAATAAAAATTTGCAACAAAATAAATCTGGTCAAAATAATTCCGACAAAATAAATTGTCAAAATGACTAATTAATTAAAATAATAATTTTCTAATTGCCGGTAACAGATGGACGTCGGCGTGTAACTTGAAAAATATATAAGAGCCTCTGTAGCCAAGAGGCAAAGGCACTTGCCCGGAAAGCAAGGATCGCGGGTTCGATTCCCGTCGAGGCCCACTCTTATATTTTTTCAAGTTATGTATTTTAATAATAATTATTGTCGCAATTATTATTGACGGGAATTATTTCCGGTAGAATTTATTATGTCGTGATTTGTTTTGACGTGTAGCCATTTATTGAGTTTATAGTATACGAGTTTAACATTAATAAATAGCATATTATTCAATAATTATATAATGCATTTGACGAATTTTAAATTAAAAGTAAATAATAATAATGATATTGCATTCAATTCTGTATTGAACTTATCAATATAAGTAAGCGTATTTTAAAAAATTGTTATATGTTATCATAATAAATTCTATTTTTCTTCATATAAAAAGATCACAAATATAGTAATTCACAAATTATTATTACATATTATGTTATAGAGCAAAATTCATTATCGATATAATTTCTAGATAACAACTGAAAGTTTTTTAAATAATAATTATTGATTAAACTAAGACATACTTTGTTTTTTAATTAATCCAAAACAATGTTTTTCATTGTTGATAGTATAAATAATTGATACAAATTATCCTAATTTTACGTTATATGATTATGCTATTAAATTATAAACTCAATAAAATGATTTGAGATTATGCAAAAATATAGTTTATCGATCAACACTTAAAAAGCATTTAATTGTAATTGATAGTTTATTTTTCAATAAAAGGAAAAAAATTTGAATAAATTAAGTATGATCTAACGACTACAAAAAAAAAAAAGTTTTGTTAAAAAGTATTCGATTCCCCGTGGAAATATGTAAATGCACATTTGATGAATATTATAATTCTCATAATTTCGTTTTATCCGAAAAAAAAAAAAAAAAAAATATTATCGACCGATAGCATATCGACATTTTGTGACATGGTTTCAGCTTATCAAGAGGCACGGTAGTGCCTCGAGTCAAGTATGAGAAAGGAAATATATATGTGTGTGTAAGAGTAACTACCGTGCCTTATTATACACGACACATTGGTGACCCCTTCCGTCCCCAATTATTTATGATTCAATTAAAATATGATGGAATCAATTAAAAAATACGGGGTTTTGTAATGATCCCATAAATCGATGTCAAGCTTTTTTTTTAAAAAAAAATCAGATTTTTTAGTGGCTTATTTTTTTTTTATTGAACAATCAAATTAACGGTTGCGATTTTTTGGCTGAAAAACCAGATTTCTGATTTTGTTAAGTTGGTAGTACGGTATAAGATTATAAAATTTTTTTTTTTTTACTTTTCTCACTTGCTCATTTTTGTTGGCTGCACTGCAGAGTTGACATATGAATATATGATAAATATTGCAATATTGTATATTAAAAATAATAAACATCAAATGATACACCGGTAAAATAATTATAAATAAAAATTAAACTTGATGATATATAAATTGTGTATGTTACAAAAAAAACTTTACAAAAAGATGTGATATCTAACAAAAAACAAAAAACAAGTATTTTGTACAAAAAAAAGAGTCAAGTACTCGAAATTGTAGTCAATTTGTAATGTAACTTGTTTTGCCATTAATTAATCTAAAATGTTAAAAAAAAAAAAATAATAAAAAAAAATTATACTTGACCCTGCTAAACATAAGATTGAATAATGTTGGCTTAAAATTTTATTTTTAATTTAGGAAAAACTACGCAGGGTCAAGTATAATTTTTTTTTTTATTTTTTTTTTTTAACATTTTAGATTAATTAATGGCAAAACAAGTTACATTACAAATTGACTACAATTTCGAGTACTTGACTCTTTTTTTTGTACAAAATACTTGTTTTTTGGTTTTTGTTAGATAAATTTATCCAATAGATGCTTGGTGCACACACACAATCAGTCACGTTTTAGTGGGAACAGCTGACACAAATAAATAAACAAAGACTATTACTTCAAGCTTTTTTTTGTTTTTATCAAATTTTAATTTATAAAAGTAAATATGGTAAATCATTGGAGAGTAATATATATGATAATATATCAGGTCATTTCCGAAGATTACTTATATCATTGTGTATCGTTATAAATATTGCTGATCGTTATTTTGTAACAAATGGATGGACTCTTGCTGTAATAATATTAATAACATTTTTAACAATTATTATTATCCAAAAAGTGATAGATGGACACCAACAAGCCAAGTTTAATTATTATATTATTAATTTTACATTTTTATAATAATTTTATAATTTTTATAGGGGTGATACAACTTTATTTGTTAGTGCTGCTGTTGGTTTATATCTTGGTGCATATTTAAATTATAAAACTGGAGCAACACATGAACCAAACGATGTACCACCTTATGATATTGTATATCCAACATTTGAAATATTTGGAAAAATAATATTACGTTCAATACTTGGTTTATAATAATTATGAAAATAATATGTAAAGTATTGTGTTATGCTATTATAGAATCAATATTACGTGTTAATTGTAAAGAATTGATAAACAGTGAACATTCATTGAAAAATAAAACTAAGGTTTTTGTTGATTTAACTTATAAATATACATTATCATTTACTTGTGGTATTATTATTGTTCATATAATGCCAATTATTTATTCAACAATTGGTATTGATAGACAAAATTTTAAATTGGAAATGTAAAATACATATAGGTATATTTTTTGCTAATATAAATACCTTCCAAATTTTTCTAATAATAAAAATAATATATATAATTAAAAATAATTTAAAATCTTGAATTATATTTTATTATTAAGTAAGTTTTAATCAACAAAAATTCAAGTATTTAGATAATAAAAAATAAAATTACATTTAAATTCTGATCCATATGTGCAATAACATTATCTTGACAAATAACATAAGGAACAAATAAATCAATGCAATAATTGTATTTTGATGCATCAATAATAATTCTATCTTCTCCAATATCAACTTCATTTAATAAACATTCATCCGGTAATTTAAAATAACAAACAAGTTGTTTAGCATTTCCAATTTCGGTTTACGTAATATTTTGGTTTAAATAATATTTATTTATAAAAAGTTGAAACAAAAATAATTTAAAATTTTATAAATAAATGAAATATATTTTTATTTATTTAAAAAAATATGTAGGAGTATACTTTTTCTATTTCAAAAACAAAATCAAAACAGATATACAGCCACTAAAATAATATAAATTATTATTAAAATATATAAATTGTTTTTAAATAATCTAATAGCTACGGAATAAGATGTATTAAAAAAAAAAAAAATTTTAATAATATTAATCAAAAAGAAGAAATATTTTTGATGTGTAAACATCTTTAGGCGCGGGTATGGGTATTAAGTGGTATGGAGTAAAAGGTGAAAGTAAAAAAGAGCGTCATATCCGTTTTTGCCGCCCTTTTTTAATAATATTGCCATTACTTTCTAATACATTTACAATGCGCCGTCAGTAATTGTTACCATCAAGCGTTCTGGGTAGCTATTCTTGACTCGATTATCCGCAAGTTATCCCGAGCGACTGGGATAACTTTTTTGTCGCAAAACATGAAAATTTTAGCTTAATTTGTATCCTTCTCAATGGTTTATATCAAACGACTAAATCATTTTCAGGCGTTTTCATGTTATCCCGTGTAGGTGGGATAATCGAGTCAAGAATAGCTACCCTGTAGTATAAATGTAGATAATGTCGCTTAATTATTAGATTATTATACGATAATAATTTATTTATAATATGGTTTATTTTAATGAATTTATTTAACTTAAAGTTACAGGATAAATGTAATTGAAAAAAGTCAATCACTCGTTTAATTATTCCTTAGAAAATTATTTAACCAACTACATCTGTTTCCCCAGCTGTTTGATCTTTAAAAATGCATTTTAAATAAATAATTTTTGTTTCCAATGAACAATTGCCTATGGGAAAAGATAAAGTTGGAAAAAAAAAACAAGTACTTGAAGAATTTATTTCATCAATTTCTAATATATTAAATGAGTTTATGTACAATGGTAATTTTAAAATTAAAATTCAATACATAAATTATAAAATAATCTCCACTGAGATTACAGGAAAAGAATTATCGTTTATTTTAAATAAAACATGTATAACAAAAAAAAACATAAGAATTATTATATTATTCATCTATAAAGACCAGATTGAACTCACATCATTATACAACTTAATTTTTTATAAAATTTATTATTATAAAAATAAAATGTTACTATTAATTTTAACAAGTCTGTTTTCCTATAATTTACTATTATTATTTATAATAACTAAAGAAATTTTGTTCGATACAACATAACTATTATTTTTTTGACAGGACATATATAATAAAGTGTAATTGTGTATCCGTGATCTTCACTCCGAATGCCCTACTATCTGAGTTGCGCGCGTTGTTTTTTGGCAGGGAAAGAGAGAGAAGAGAATATCGGACGCACTCTTGCCTTGCCGACAAATATAATTCTTGTCAGCAATATAGTATTACAAATATGTCAATAACAAACTTAAATGGAATTAGCTTTATACAGATAAATATAAAATTTACTATCAGGTTATTACAAAAATTATAGTACATGATAAAAAATTTAAAACAAATTAGTTCTTAAGTCTTTACATATGTAAACACTCTAATTGTTTAAGTAAAAGATGTTTTCTATAAAAAGATCGACAAGAGTAAGAATTAGTTGCTGTAAAGATTCCGAATGTATTTTAATACGAATAGTTGTATTAGAGTAATCAAGTTAAGTAAACTTATTCGAAGTGTGAATTATTGTTTTTATTATAGAATATTCATACTTTTTTCCTTAGCTCCAAGAAGACTAGATATACTTCTAGTCTTCTTGCTTAGCTCCTATTGTATAACATGAATAAATTTCGTGGTTAGAGAATTATAAAAAGGTTAATTTACAACACAATCAAATCATTGAATGGTATACTTATAAAAGCGAGAAAATGTTTATTTGTACGAAAACATATCGATTCAGAAATTCCTACTTTATCAACTGGAATAAAGTAACACGTTGATAAAGAGAAAATTTAAATACATATATAATAAAAATATAATGTCACTTGAAAAATATTAAAAAAAAAATACTATCTTATAATTGCTTTAATTGAAAAAATTATATGAACTTATTCTTGTCATGTTCTTAATTCATATATATGAATCTGAAATTCAATTTACTTAAAATAAAGCAATATTGGGCATAGTCCAAGTATTAGGTACATCATCACCATACTAATTTTGTTTTTTTTTATTTCCAATTAAACAATAAAACAATGACTTATTGTTTTTTTTTTCTTTTTTTTTTTTTTTTTTTGTTGATAATACACTAACAAATCACATTATTTATAAGATTTAATTCTTCAATCTCAATTTTTAAATAATTAAAATTTTAAATATTTGCAATTTTGACAATTTGTCGAACACACTTTTTACTACACGAAATATTTACACATTTAAATTCTTTTTAGTTATTGACTTGATATTTTTTTTTTGTTGAAATTGATAATTGGATTCATTCTGTTCTATTATAAAAAGTTTCCAAAACTTTTTTCAATTTTTATAATATTTAATATTTTTTTTTGAATAACGAGACTACAGTAAAAATTGTAACAGATCTAAAATATTAAATTATTAAAAAAAAAAAGACAAAAATTAAAATAATAATTTGTTTTTTTTTCCTTAGCTACCTCTTTGCTACGGAAAAGGATGTATTCGCAAAAAAGTCATGTTCTTGACGAATAATCGTTTTAAAATATATTTATGCAATTACATTTGTTTTACGGAGGCTAGGAGCCGAAAGTCTCAGCCGTAGTATTGGATATATCTCCCAAAAAAAAATAACGCTCATTACTTACGAAATAATCGTCGTAAAGACTTCGGGTTTGGCTCAAAATAAGCGTCTCTGAAAACTCTATCGCACTTAATAGTAAAAAGCATTATCGGCTCGAGAGTAGAGAAGAATAAATGCAATAAAAAAAAAACAATTACTGTTATAACTATAATGTTATAACTATACTGTTTAAGAAATTATTCAATCAATTATCTAAAATTACGAGTAATTAAGTAATTGCACCAGTAACTTTTTGCTTCCAATGACCCTTTTTTCTGTAGCTATTTGATTATTTTAAAACTTAATTTATGTAATTTCAAATTTATTGATTAGGTACAAAAAGCATATAAAAAGTATATAAAAAGGTCATATTTAACCCTATAAATCCCTTTAACCTGCGAGCACAAATTTGAACAATAAAGGTACAAATTAGTTCAAATCAAAACGCTGCTAAAATGTATTACAAAAAATTTTTCTAGGACACTCGCGGGTCAACTTCACATAGCTGTTGAAATCGAAATCAGCCTTTTTTCCATTTATCATTTTTCTTATTTTATTGATTATTTAAATTTTCATATTAAATATTAATACATTTTTTTTTAATTGTTAATGAACAATTGAAATTGATTCAGATAATAAAATTCAACATGGCCTTAGCCGGAGTATTGAAAATTTTTAATTTTCAAAAGTAACGTGGGTCAACGAGCCCTAACAAACGTTACCAGATCTTTTTTTTTTAAAAAAACAATTAAAATAACATTTCAAGTAATAAATTGATAAGTTTTAAGGGAACAATTGGCCACGAAAAAGGATGTATTTGCAAAAAAGTCATGTACTTGTGAAATAATTGTTTTAAAATATATTTATGCAATGACATTTGTTTTTTTGTAGCCAATCGTTGACTTAGAAATAATCAATTGATTACTGAAAATGTATTTTAATTGTTTATTAAAAAAAAAAAACAAATGTAAATGCATGAATATATTTTTAAACCATTTTTTTACAAGTTCATAACACTTTTGCGAATACATCCTTTTTCGTAGCTAATTGTTCCCTTAAAAATTATCAATTTATTACCTAAAATGTATTTTCAACTGTTTATTTAAAAAAAAAAACCAAATGTAAGTTCTAAAACGATTATTTCACAAGTACATGACTTTTTTGCAATTACATCTTTTTTCTGCACATATGTATTTTATTGGTGGTCTTATTCGACTATTCTCGGATGAGTCCTTCTATTTCAGATAAATGTTTTTTTAATGTCTAAATTTCTATTTTAGATAAATGTTTTCTTTACCGACCCTTTTTTCGGACAAATCATTAATATCTCGCTTTTGATTTCACATCTTCCTCGTATAATTCTAATGTAAGCATTGATTGATTAGTGTTGTAAGCAAATTCTCATAATAGTTCTATTTTCTAATTTTTCTTTCTTCAATACCTGACATTATCTTTAATGAACAAATTTTCATAATTAACATTGTCAAATGCATTGATATTCTGTTAAATTAAGAATTGAATAAATTTCAACTTTAAATTATTTTTAGGCATTCATTAAGTAATTATTGGGATATGTATATTTCTTTTAGGTATACATCCATTTTCTCAGCGATTTGTTTTTTTTGTTTTTTATAAATAGAAGCAGGTAGATTATTTGACTTAAAGAGAGACACTTTAATTTTTCTGTATTAAATAAATAAATTATTATTTCATCAAAAAATAGCTAAAGAAAAAAATGAACTCCAAGAAAGACCATTTATTTTTATTTTTTTTTAAATAAATGAATATCTTCGAATTATTCTTCAATAAACAAATAGCTACGAAATAAGATGTACTCAAAAAACGACAATTTATTTTTTTGTTTGGAGAAACAAATAAAATATGTTTTAATAAATTGTCTTTTTTTGAGTGTATCTCTTTCTTCAGCTATTTCTTCATTTAAAAATAATCTAAAGGCATTTATAGATGTAAAAAATACAAAATAAATTGATTTTTTCTTGAGTCAATTTTTTCTTTACTTATTTGTTTATTAAAAAATAATTTATTAGTTCGACAAATAATGAAAAAATAGTCTTTTCCTTCAGCACATTTTTTTCCTTTACCTATTTGTTTATTCAAAAAAAAATCAAAGATATTTATTCATTAAAAAAAAAAAAAACGAATGGTCTTTTCCCTGAGTTCATTTTTTTAGCGGTTTGCTCTTTTAACTTTTTCAATAAACGAGTTCCTAAAAATAAGATAGCTAAAAAAAAAGATAGATTTAAAAAAAGACTTTTTGTTGAATAAATAAATGCCTGAAATGAATTGTTCAATAAACAATCAGCTGAAGAATAAAATGTACTTAAAAAAGCAATAATTCTCGTTGAAAATATTTTTTTGGCTGTCTCTATTTTCTTAGCTTTTTGTTTTCATATTATTTTTATTCCATTTTGATGATTGACATTCAATAACAATACATTTTAGCACTATGTTTCCTACTGAAAGAAGAAAATCAATAATAATAAAATAGTAGTAAATGTAATGTTAATGAATCATATTTTCAATATTACAGCTATATAAACAAATAGAGATTGTGATACCTATTTGTTTATATTTACGAGACCGAGACCGTTTCATTATCATTTGTATAATAATTATTTTACGTCGTATTTTATGAGTTTTTTTACAATTAATTTCTGAATATATTTATATATTAGATTTTTATTCTCTAAAACATGGATTTAATGATATTATTTATCAAATAATTCTTTGTATACATAATTTTTTACTACATTATTTCCACGTTGTTCTCCCAAAAAAACTTTCAATGATTCCCATAATCGTACTCTTGAAAATGCTACATGGACATACTTATTTTATTAAATTTTTGTCTTTGGCTTTTATTTAATAATAATTTAATTTTATTTAATTTTTGATTGAATAATTATATATGAAGCTTTAACATTAGAGCTAGGTTATATAAAATAGGTTATTTTAAATATTAAATCGAAACACAATGCTTTTTTATTTAAAAAGCTTAAATATTTTAAATATACTATCGTGAGTAATAGATAGAGTAAAAGCTTTATATTTAGACACAATGTTTATTTTTAATTTTAATGTTTATAGAATATTAGTTTGATTTAAATGGCAGAATTAAAGTTTATATCATATATACCAACTAATTATGAATTATGGTTTTAAATTTTTTTTTTATTTATAATTGAAAAAAATGCAATTATTATACGAATAGCTAATGTTGAAAAAAAAGAATATGGCATCAAATGATTTTAAGAGTCTTAGGAGATTTTATTATCTTTTTAAGCACATATATAAATAATAATTTGATAAATCAATAAATAACCAATATTATAACAAAATAACAAATATTATAATTTTTATTGAATGTTTAATACTTTAATTTTTAATTTCAATATTCAATAATAAATAATCAAGAATAAATAAATTTAGATATTGTTTTAATGAAAATACAAAATATTATTTTTTTTCTTCATTATTTCTTCATTATTATCATCAAGTTTTTGTCGTTTTGATTGATAAGAAGATAATCGTTGGAAACTTTTGCGCACTTGTGTTATAGACAAAGGTTTCTCTTCTAAAACATCAACATGGACCATATCTTTGACTTGAAATATTGGTGTTACTTTTTTTTTTTTTTAAATAAAAAAAACAAATATATAATTTTTATTTATTTTACAAAAAAAAAATATATATTGTTACGTATTCGCATACGCGATTACGTTTATTTTAAATTTTTATTATTAATTTTAATTTTGGACTTTACCGGATGTAACGCGAGATTTCAGTTATGTATTTTTATTCGAAAATTATATTATTTTTATTTTAACATTTTCTTTATCTTTCTTAAATTTTGCTGATTTATTTTAAACATTCAAAAGACGTTAAAAGTACATATTTTACATCCGTTAAAGTCAAGAAAAAAAATTTTGAAACAATTTTATAATGCTGACTATCATGGGAACAATAACTAACCATTGACTAATTATTAATCCCACTCATAAATTTTAGAAATTAAGAAAATATAAAAAGAATAATTTTAAAGAGGAAACTCACTCTCGTGTTATACCTAAAACTGCCAACATCTATCAAATTAATTAAATAGCTAATTAGATTTTAAAAAAGAAATATTTAAGTGAATTTTTATTTGTGTTACAACCCAACTATTGATCTGTAATTATTCGGGGTGTCTCTCCATATATTTAATTCGTTGTGTCTTCTATTGATATTTGATCCATTAACTTCCATCAACGGCGACTATCCAGACTGACGCACCCTCAAAACAATTGGATTTTAAAACTACAAAATACATATATTTTTTACAACCTAATCACATTTCCTCCTAACCCGCTAGCCTGTAGGTAATAGCAAAATAAGATGATTAAAAATAGTCAGATGTCAGAATGCTGTTTTTTTCATTATTATCAGTTCCAGAACTAGTTTACATGTTTTCGTAAATTTATTATTTAATTATTTTATCAATTTTAATTTATTTATAAAGAGTATCTGGGATAAAATTTTAAATATTCAATAAAAATAACAACCGGGCACGTAACAATATATATATTGTAACCTATTTTCTGACCATTACTGGCGAGAAAACTGGCCAAAGGTAACAACGAGGATTTCTCACCAACCTCCTCTCTTACCGTCAGGTGGGAGCCAGCTGATTCTATCAGCAACCAACAACCGGGGAATTTATGACGGGAGCAATGGTCGATAAATGACTATTCGGTAGCGGCCTAACTCAGTAAGAAATGGTAGAGGGGCGCGGTCCACCAAGTACTGTCGATAACAACGAGAGCTTGTCATACATCATACTTACGTATTTTGTATAAGACACGAGAGCGTGATAATGTCCTCACGGGCCGGACATCATCACCGAGAACATCCTTGACTTCAGGTTAAATCCCTTGCTTAACCTTCCGTCCACCGAGATCGAGAGATTCATGCCCCGCAAGGCCTTACAGAATCATCTCCAGGTCTCCTACACACCTAGTGCACCAGGTAGCTGGAGGTAGTGGCCACCATAAAATTGCCTCGCAAGGACTTACCCAAAAAAGCCACTACTCAACCAGCACCTAGTGTATAGGTTACCCTGGCATAGGGTATCCTCACTTAGTGCGAGAGAGATAGCTTTCACCAGGTCTTGCCTATGCAACAAGGCAACGACATGGTGATCGCCTACGAGAGCGTACACCAGCACCAGTACTGCTAGCTAGCTTTTACAAGCCAGCAGGCAGGAGTGTTGGCCGGCTCGAGAGCCAGCCAACGACTGACTAAATTGTCAGCCGTTAGCTCTTATATACGGATCGTCTCCCTACTCTCCGTTTCTCCCACTCCTCACCGTCTGCGCGCCAATTCTCGTTACAATATATACTAGCTGACCCGGCAAACGTTGTTTTGCCATACATATACATATATGCCAGCCACGAAATAATTGCATTTAACGAAAGTAGGGAATAGCGGGATAAGAAATTAAACGTGTAAAAGTCTCCAAATAATTAAACGATGAACATTTATTCTCTTAGATACCAAATATTAAAATATATCTATTATAAATTTTAAATATGGGGTGAAATAACTAAAATCCTAAGATCTTTTTCCCCGACTTCTCAGAATTATACTTTCAATTTTTTTTCTAGTTCATTGACATAAAATGAGGATCCTGAATTTTTTTTTAGAAGTTACCACCCCTTTTTTGAGGGTGTTTCCAGCCCGTTTATTTCTAAATATGACCTACCCACTTACCTACCTTTTTTTGTAAATAATTTTTTTTTCTAAAATACTTTTCTCATGACAATCAACATTATTATATTAAGGATATTCACAAAATTATGAAGTTTTTAAAACTTAAAAATAAAAATCTACGCAAATTATCAAGACATTTTTCATTTCGATTTTTTGATTTTGGATATAAATCGATGATAAAATTCCGAAAATTTTCAAAATTTTCACGAATTTGAATATTAAAAAAGTCGAGACTCACTTTTCAATTAATAACATATTATTGGCTGTCATGACATGAATTTTTCAGAAAAAAAAAATTTTTTCAGAAAAGAACAGTTTTGCAGTCAGTAAAATTCAGAAAAAAAGCGGTGGAAACACCCTCAAGCAATAGTTGGAAAATTCCAGAAAATATTTTATCTCAGTGAATTACATTCTTTGGGAGTTGATGGTTTAATTAATATTAATTAATTAAGATTTAGGGGCACAGGTAGCCTGGATTTTGTTAATTTTTAACTTTTTCAAGTTATTTTTTTTTTTAATTGATAGATAATTCTTTGAAGAATTATAAAATTATAAAATGCAAAAAAATTTCATTGGGAGTTCTTCAATTAATTATTAAAAAATATTATAATTTTTTAATTGTTGCTATGCGCTGATCAATCATTTCGGTCGATTGCGCATTCTTATACTTCCTAACCCTAGCATGTATGTGTAGACGTGTATATGTGTAACAGCTTTATTTTTATAATTACTCTTAAAAAAACGTATTTACCTATTATTTAAATTGAAAAAAGTATTCGAACCTATATTTTTTGTTATATAATTTAGTCTTAAAAATCAGGAAAAACAATTACATATTTGATTATAAACACATTTTTACACATTCATGCTAGGGTTTAGAAGTATAGGAATGCGCAATTGACCGAAATGATTGATCAGCGTATAGCAACAATTTAAAAATTATAATAATTTTTAATAATTAATTGAAGATCTCCCAATGATTTTTTTTTGGATTTTATAATTCTCCAAAGAATTATCTATCTATTTAAAAATAATAACTTGAAAAAGTTGAAAATTAAAAAAATCCAGGCTGCCTGCACCCCTAAATCTTAATTAGTTAATACTAATTAAACTATCAACTCCCATAGAAAATTAACTTCACTCCAATATTCTCCAAAAAAATTCCAATAAAATCCATATAATAGTTTATTTTGATTTGATCAACCTTAGGCTAATTAGATGCAAATATTATATGGATATATTATTCGTATAACTGTTTGGATGAAAACTGCATTACCGACCTTCGTATGTATTTATGAATAAAGTATAGATGGTGCATAGTAGGGTTTCCATTTTTTCCCTTAAGGAGGAACCACCCTTATAAGTTAGGGGGTTGAAATATAGATAAGAACCGATTCGAGAGCCCAAGGAACACCGGTGCAAAATTTGACGGAAATCGGTCTGGTGGTCTCGAAGGAGTTTGCGGACAAACACCGTGACACGAGATTTTTATACATTAGACTAGATATATATATAATAAATACATATATATATAAATACTAGCTGTTTCACCCGGCTTTGCTCGGGATTTATATCATTTTTTTAGAGTTGCTATTCAATATGATCATTTGTTCAAAAAAATTTAGTCTGACTTGTCCAAATAATCTTTATATTTCTAACTTTACAGTTTTTATCGTTAATTTTTAATCGATGGAATTTTAATTATCATATCAACTTGGCTATCATTTTTTAAACTGCGAAAGCTTAATAACGATAAAAGAAATAGGTGGTCAATTAATTTTCTATCTTTTTAACAATTTTGGAACTCTATCAATTATTTTCTGAAAAGAAGTATATGATTATTTTCATCTTTAAATAGCGGAATTAGTGAGACACGTACATTGACTTCGTTTTTAACAGTCAGTACGTTTTCAAATCAAATATTTACTCAATGGCTTGCTGAATTATTATTTGTATCTGTTTTTTTTATTGGTCCGAGTCAACACACATTATTTGTCAAACACTACTAATCCAGGTGTATCATCAGTTACATCATCAGTATATTTTTCATAGTGAACACTATATGTTTTACTGATTGAATATTTGATTTGAATTCAATATTTATGTAAATTTTTCATGCTGTAACTTCATTTTAATCTAAATTAATATTTATTCATTTTCTTATTTGAATTTTTGATGTAACAATTGATCGAATAAAATAATTTGAGTAAAATCTGATGCTGGTTAATTGACCCATTAACGAATTTATCGGACGCAATCTGAACTATCTTTTAAAAATAAAATTACTACCTAATTATGAGACCAACAATTTTTGTTTTTTTTTTGTCATCAAAGTTAATATGAGAACAGCAATGAAAGTGACAGTGATAATGAAAAAATACGCGTTTCAATAATAGTGTTGTTTATGTAGTAATACAAATAGCCTAGTAAAACTCAATCAAATGATCGGTAAAATAGTTATATTATTAAAATTTACATTGAATAAAAAGTTTCAATCTTGTTACTTATTTTCAATTACTTATTGATAATTTTTAGTGTGGTTTTTTTCCAAACGCTATTTTCAGTTTCATCATAACTAACTAAACTTTTTAAATTAATCTATTTTATTTTCTGACAATCAATTTTTATTTTTACTGATTAGAATTGTAATAATAGGAAACAAAAAACATTAATAATATAATTTCAACGAAAAATTATCAACAAAAAATGATAAGTTTTTCAGGACTATCTGTGAATAATATTAATAATCATATATCGCTAAAATAATAATATTATTAAAAAAATTACAAAGAAAATTTTTTTGTTGAGATGAATTTCAATTACTCTAATGTTTTTCTGATATTTTGATTTTTCTGATTGTTCTTTAATAATAATAATTATACTAATATTTATTAATATGATTATATCAATGAAACAAACGTGGACTTGATTGTGTGAGTGTGTAGCAGCTCTGCTACCAAAGCGCCGCCTGTCGACTCTGGCGTGTAACAGGCTATTAATATGTCAATTTATAAATAATTAATTAAATAATTTATGCAAATTCAATTTATCGTAGGAACCATCGTCGTGAAAATCCCTTTCATTTAAAAAAAAAATCAAAGCAATCGGTTCAGTAGTTCCTGAGAACATAGGTGACAAAGCTTCGATTTTCACATTTATATATATAGATTAAAACATAAATGTCTATGTTCAATGTATATTACTCCACGCATCTTGACTAGAGCACCAATATTTAAACGTTCATCCTCTCGGAGATAATTTATAATTTTTACTATTATAAAATTTTCTTTATTATCAACAATTTTACCATATCTATGTGATCTATCACCTTCTCGTACCAATAACATTGATTTTATGTAACTTTTGACTTCTATAAAAAAAAAAAATTAAAAATTATTAAATATAACATACTAATATATTTTACCGTTGTTTTCAATAATCTTTAAAATTCCATAAGTTGACATTCAATGTTTGAAACTTCTTGGTGAACAAAAGTACCATGATCGATAATTTTGCTTGAATCTTAAAAATTGTATTCCAAAACATGAATATTATCTTTTTCATTTCTAAATTTTGGTTTTGATGTTGTCAAATTACCTCCCATAATTTTTAAAATCTAAAATGATAAAAATTTTTGATATCAAATTATTTAAAAAAAATTGCCTCATTTATTTTTATTATTTTATCATATTCTTGTGCTTTTTCACCTGAAAAAATAATGCACATTCTCACTTGTGAATTATTCAATATAATTAGAAATAACCAACTTGGTTGTCCTTGAACTGTCACTGGCTTTATATTCATAATAGCATCAACAAAACCTGTTATATCACTAAAAAAGAAACAGCAAATTGGTTTTTATAATAGGAAAATAAAATAATATATTAATTTTGATAAAATAATATATTATTTTCAATATTAAAATATACTTACACATATTTATTACTGGTTCGAAACTCTAAAATTTTTCATCAGATGTGAATTCGTATGACATTTTTCCGTATAACAACCACGTAGCAACCGAACAAATCTAAAAAATATTTTGTATAAACAATTTTTCATTCGTATTTGTAAATTATATATTATACTAACTTTTATTAATTATCAGTAGAGTATAAGGGGATATAGCGCACCGTGCATTTGGAATAGGCCTGAGTGTGATCAGAACTGGTTTGAGAGGTTCCCTTCCAGCCCCTCCGTGCCGTTACGATGTATACCCCGCGGAGATCCCTACGAACTGAGGAGTAATTCCCCTTCGCGTATCTCCCCGCGGCTGGTCCCCTCACGCTAAACACCCCTTTCATTATAAATAACCCTTTTTTATAAACAACCCCAAAAATTATTATTATTATTTAAAAAAATTTATTTTTATTATTTAAAAAAAATTTATTATTATTATTTAAAATTATTATTATTAATTATTTATAAACGTCCCTTTAAAAATTATCATTATAAACAACCCTTTAAACAACCCTGTAAACATCCCTTTTAAAAATTATTATTATTTTTGAAATTATTATTATTATTAATATTACTATTATTATTATTATAAATTATTATTTGAAAATATTATTATTTAAAAAATTATTTTGAAAATTTATTTATTTTATATACATATATGGGGCATTCCACGTCATTTCGGACAATCTCAACCCTGACCGCCTTAGATTTTGGTCCTATTTTTTTTTTTGGTCAAAAATAGACCAAAAACAACCTCTGAATTTTTTCAGATTTTTTGGACCATTTTTTATCCCCTAAAAAAATTAAAACAACCACTGATAAAAGAGTAAAGAATTTTTAACAGTAAATTCTGTGGCCCGAAATAGGAATTGTGTATAAATTTCAGAGTGGGATTCCGATTACAAACTTGTTAACTTTTTAATCGGTTTTTTTCTATTTTTGAAAATTTTCAAAGAGATTCGTTTTTTTTGACGTATAGTGACGTATATATTTTTGATAAATAAATGAAATTTTTATTTAATTCTTATAGTTTTTTTCACGTAGAAAATGATGGTATTTGTAAAAATTTTCTATCTCTTATAACTTTCAAGATATAAACGGTTATTGGCCAAAAATTTCGTTTTTTTCTCAATTATTTCGAAAAACTTTTCTGAAAATAAATAAAACATCAAGAAATATAAAAAATAAAGGTCTAGAAAGTTAGCACAACCTTTATGGCACAATCACTTGTTACTATAATAGGAATTTTGTGCAAATTATGTGCAAATTATGTGCGAAATTATTAATTTTTGTGCACTTATATATTTTTTTTAATTAATAGTTGTGCTAGCTTAAAGCCAAGATAGCACAACTTTTTTGTTTATTAACATAGAGAAAGGCTGTTAGGGCTATAATTTTGTGCAAATTATGTGCAATCTAGTGTGTGAATTTCAACTCAAACGGATGATAATTATTTCCTATATTAATTATTTTTTTTTTTTTCTACTGGTTGTGCTACCTAATTCATATAATCTAACTTGTAATTAATTTAAAAAATTGTAAAAACATTGTAGACTCATCATTATTTGTTATTATTAATTTACTTTGTTTTACTACTGTGCGTAAAATACTTAATACTTTTTCTATATTACTTTCTCCATCAAACCAATGCAAACCATGAATTTCTTTTAGACGTCGTTGATTTTTTACTTTTGCACTTATAGGGAGCTCTGAATATTCACAAGGTGCTGTTAGAATCCAATGATTAACTACATTACCAATAACACTAGCCACAGCAATTTCATTAGGTATAAATTTATAATCTTTATTAATAAATCCATTCATTGTAATTATCCAGTCGTACATCTTGAAAAACCTTTTTTTATATCCTCATATAATTGATCGAAATTATATAATAATGTTTTGTAAAAAAATAATCTAAATGATGAATTTTCAGTTGTTCTTAAAGTTTCTTCAATGGACAAGATATGTATGTAATTCGTACTCGGATAAATTTGTTACAATACGTCAATTGCTGGTAATTTTATACAATCTTCTATCATTATACGTTTAAATATGTGATGTAGAAGATCATTGTAGTATGTTTCGGCAGGTATATTTTCTAGACTTCTTATACAGTATTGGACCCAGGGTAATTTATATCCAATTTTTTTTATTGACACTTCATGCAGGCTAATTTTACCAAATCCTTCATCAATAATAACAGAAGGTGTGTTGTGTGAATAACTAAAAGTTATTTCGATATCATCAAATTTAATTGGTGAATATTTTTTCTTCTTTGCTTCATTTGTATCTTCATTGGATGAATACCAAGATAATATAAATTCAAGTT
>WSYQ01000361.1:35000-217974 GCA_011426435.1 Lysiphlebus fabarum | reverse complement strand
TTTTAAAAAAATTATTACTAATAAATAATTGTTTAAAACGGTAAAGCGCGCTAGACTCTGAACTCTGACCAAACGTTATTTATTCAATTTGGATAAGTTATAATTTTTTTAAAATTATTATTTTTATATTAAAAAGCTGACAAAATTTACAACAATTAATATGCATAAATAAAGAAAAACCAATTTTTTTTAAGGTTTTTAAACCGGGTTAATGTTTTTCAAATTGAAAAAAAAAAAAAATTAAAAAAAAAAACTAGCGACTTAACTGATATGACTTCTTAAAAAAATTGGTTTTTCTTTGATTATGCATATTAATTGTTGTAAATTTTGTCAGCTTTATAATGATATAAAAATAATAATTTTAAAAAAATTATTACTAATAAATAATTGTTTAAAACGGTTAAGCGCGCTAGACTCTGAACTCTGAACTCTGACAAAACGTTATTTATTCAATTTGGATAAGTTATAATTTTTTTAAAATTATTATTTTTATACCATTAAAAAGCTGACAAAATTTACAACAATTAATATGCATAAATAAAGAAAAACCAATTTTTTTTAAGGTATTTAAAACCGGGTTAATGTTTTTCAAATTAAAAAAAGAAAAAAATTAAAAAAAAAAACTAGCGACTTAACTGATATGACTTCTTAAAAAAATTGGTTTTTCTTTATTTATGCATATAATTTGTTGTAAATTTTGTCAGCTTTATAATGATATAAAAATAATAATTTTAAAAAAATTATTACTAATAAATAATTGTTTAAAACGGTAAAGCGCGCTAGACTCTGAACTCTGACCAAACGTTATTTATTTAATTTAGATGAGTAATAATTTTTTTAAAATTATTATTTTTATATTTATCAATAGCTGACAAAATTTACAACAATTAATATGCATAAATAAAGAAAAACCAATTTTTTTTAAAGTATTTAAAACCGGGTTAATGTTTTTCAAATTAAAAAAATTAAAAAAAAAAACTAGCGACTTAACTGATATGACTTCTTAAAAAAATTGGTTTTTCTTTGATTATGCATATTAATTGTTGTAAATTTTGTCAGCTTTTTAATGATATAAAAATAATAATTTTAAAAAAATTATTACTAATAAATAATTGTTTAAAACGGTTAAGCGCGCTAGACTCTGAACTCTGAACTCTGACAAAACGTTATTTATTCAATTTGGATAAGTTATAATTTTTTTAAAATTATTATTTTTATACCATTAAAAAGCTGACAAAATTTACAACAATTAATATGCATAAATAAAGAAAAACCAATTTTTTTTAAGGTATTTAAAACCGGGTTAATGTTTTTCAAATTAAAAAAAGAAAAAAATTAAAAAAAAAAACTAGCGACTTAACTGATATGACTTCTTAAAAAAATTGGTTTTTCTTTATTTATGCATATAATTTGTTGTAAATTTTGTCAGCTTTTTAATGATATAAAAATAATAATTTTAAAAAAATTATTACTAATAAATAATTGTTTAAAACGGTAAAGCGCGCTAGACTCTGAACTCTGACCAAACGTTATTTATTTAATTTCGATGAGTAATAATTTTTTTAAAATTATTATTTTTATATTTATCAATAGCTGACAAAATTTACAACAATTAATATGCATAAATAAAGAAAAACCAATTTTTTTTAAGGTATTTAAAACCGGGTTAATGTTTTTCAAATTAAAAAAATTAAAAAAAAAAAACTAGCGACTTAACTGATATGACTTCTTAAAAAAATTGGTTTTTCTTTATTTATGCATATAATTTGTTGTAATTTTTGTCAGCTTTTTAATGATATAAAAATAATAATTTTAAAAAAATTATTACTAATAAATAATTAACAATATTTGCCTCACGGAGAGATTTAGCTAAACGCTACGGGAACAAGGGGCTCGCGCGCAATCGGTGGTTGCGACGCCTATGGGCAAAAAGTCGCTACCCCGAGATCGCTAGCTTCAGCGCACTGTTAAAATGTACAGAAATAGAATTAGAACTTTTAACTGATCCTGAAAAATATTTATTTATTGAAAAAGGAATAAGAGGTGGAGTTGCACAATGTACGAACAGGTATGCTAAAGCTAATAATCGTTACATGCCTGATTTTGATCCTAATTTAGATGAATCTTATATAATGTACTATGATATAAATAATCTTTATGGTCATTCAATGATGATTTATTTACCATACAAAGATTTGTGGGATGATAATAAAAATATCGATGTTTTTTCAGTCGCAGATGATTCAGACGTAGGATATATATTAGAAGTAGACTTAGAATATCCTGAAAGTTTATTCGAAGATCATCGTGATTTTCCTCTTTGTCCAGAACATCTCGTTCCACCAAACTCTAAACAAGTTAAACTCATGACTACATTATATCCAAAAAAAAATTATGTTATTCATTATAGGAGTTTGAAACAATATTTAAGCTTAGGTATGCAATTAACAAAAATTCATAGAATATTAAAGTTTAAACAAGCTCCTTGGTTAAAAAAATACATTGATTTTAATACTCAAAAAAGACAAGAATCGACTAACTCATTTGGTGTTTTGATATTTAAATTATTAAATAATGTTATATATGGCAAAGCTATAGAAAATTTACGTGGAAGAAGAGATGTAAAAATGATAACAAAATGGGATGGACGTTATGGTGCAAAATCATTAATAGCAAAACCCAATTTCCATAGTAGCATAATACTAGGAGAAGATCTTGTTGTCATTGAAATGTCTAGAGTAAAAATAAAATTTGATAAACCAATTTATATAGGATTTTCAATTCTTGATATTTCTAAATTTTATTTGTATGATTTTCATTATGATTATGTTAAAAAAACTTATGGAAATTCTGCTAAGCTTTTATATATGGATACAGATGCCTTAGCTTATTTATTTACAGTACCAGATATTTATGAATGTATGAAAAAAAATTTAGAAAAATTTGATACAGCTGATTATCCAGAAAATAATATTTATAATATGCCATTAGTAAATAAACGAAAAATTGGAGTTATGAAAGATGAAAATCAAGGTAAAATTGTTACTGAATTTGTAGGTTTACGTGCAAAAGCTTATAGCATGAAAATATTGAATGAAGATAAAATTATAAAAAAAGCCAAAGGCGTAAAACGATCTGTAATGAAAGAAATTGAATTTAACGACTATAAAGAGTGTTTATTTAATCATAAAAATTTAATTAAAAAACAATATTTAATTCGAAGTAAAAAACATATAGTTCATACTATTTTACAAACAAAATTAGCATTAAGTGGGCAAGACGATAAAAGAATTTTATTGCTAAATTCAACAGATACTGTACCATGGGGATATAAAAAAATAAATAATACTTGAATATAATATATAATTGGTTTTTTATTTCTTTAATACTTGTATATGTTTTACATTTTTATTACATTTGTTTTATTAATATAAATATTATTTATTTGTCATTCTTTTTTCTAAAAAATGTATCGATGAAAAATTTTTTGTCATTATTGTTGGAAATTTTTTTATTAACCATTGTTTCATTTTGTACACATTTTCAAGAGCACAATTATAATTTTTTCAAAGAGGATGCATTTCAGCGTGTGAAGAAGGTGCTTTTTCTTCCATTTTACTGAATTCTGGAGCACCTAATTCTTGTAAATTAAATACGAATCCATTATTTGTTCCTTCCCATACACGACTTTCAAATTCAATAAGAGCTTTCATTGATTCACCATTTACTATAACAGGTCCATGATTAGCTACATAATCTTCTATTTTATAAAAAGTATCTTCATAAGGCGTGTCACCAAAACTCCAAGGTATTCCATGAACTTCCGATTCACCCCTTAAAATTTCATTGAGCTCTTCTTGCGGTAAATCTGTTCTATCATATTCTTCTTGAAATATGAAGCAATTATCTTTCCAATTTGTATTGTCAGATTCATCATTTAATTTTAAGATCGCCAATTCTTTAAATGAAAACGAATCAAAATTATGAGGCTCCCAAGTCCCTTGCACATCAAGAAAACAAACCATGTCTTTATTATTTCACTGAACTGTTGACAATCAAATCTAAATTCCTACTGATTGCATTCACAAATAAAAGTATATTATAACATAAAATTTCCCACTTTCAAAATTAAAAATATAATTATAGGTCAGATTTATCAATCCAAGAATTATGTTGTGAATCAAATCCTAAGAATTTACATAAATATTTATTTCCACGTTTTTTTAAAATTTTTTCAACAAGATAAATATCTGAATATTTTACTGAGGTTAATTCTTCTTCATAAAAACCTCCTTCAATTGGATTATTTTCATAGTCTATGAGTTTATAGGTTATAGGATCAGTGCTTTTGACTTCCTTAACAGTAAAAATTTCAGTAGTAAAATTTGGAGTATATCCTTTCTCAAAAACCTTTTTTATATTTGCTTATACGAACTTTATCACCAACAAAAAATCTATTTTTTGGTTTTCTATTAATTTGAAAATTTTTATAAATATTAAGCAATATATTTTTTTCATTAGCTGAATTAACATCTCTTGGTTTCATTTTTATCGTTCGATGTTTTGTATTATTATATTGTTGTAATAAATTCGGTAATATTTTTTGCCATTTATAAGAACCTTGAAGAGTAAATTTTTTCCACATTAGATTTTTTAATGTACGATTAAATCGTTCAACAATTGATGCTTTTAAATTACTATATGAGTGATATAAATGTATGTTATATTCTTTCATTAAGGTTTTGAATTCTTTATTCCAAAATTCTCGACCTTGATCAACCATTAATTTTTTAGGAATACGTTTTTGCATTAGTACAGATTTTATAGCACTCGTGACATCTTTACCGTTTTTCGACCTAAATATATCTATAATTGTAAGTAAATATTTATAACCATTATTCTCAGAGGAATAAGGAATCATTTCAACAAGATCAGCTAGCCATGTTTCGTCTAGACCCCTTATATCTACATGGCGTCTGATATAATTTCTACGTGCGCATATGCTTATATTATAGTTTGTTTAAAAAAGATTTGACTCAAATTAATTTGAAATAAACAGTGTTTAGTCAACATAGATGTCATTTTTTTGAATCAATATTTTTTTAAATTATTACATTTTATTTTTTTGGCATGGAAAACAATTTTTCTTTTTCGGTAATGGCCCATCGAATGCATCTGTATGTAAACTTAAAAAATTAAAATGTTCTCTGCATCGACGTTCGTCAATGAATTTTTGTTTACTTTTTAAATTTTCAGGTAGTTTTTCCCATACTTTATCCATTGATTCTGATGCATATGAAAAAATAAAATTTTCTGGCAATATTTCAATATCTTCTTTTGTAAGTTTTGATAAATCTTTTAATACATAAAACAATTGTATGGACTTATTAAGAGATAGTTTTACACCCCAATAATTTTCAAACCATAAATTTAATTGTTGTACATTCTCAAGTGCACAATTACAATTACGTATATTCTAGATGATTTGATATTTGATTTTTCATTGTTTTTATTCCTGGAGCATTCATTGAATATAAATCGATAATTACTTTTGAATTTTCTGTTATATCTTCCAACCATTTTTTTTTCTCATCACCTTTTACATATATATAATCTGCTGATTTAAGAACGTCAGTAATTATTGGTTTTATATCTTCAAAAGATATATCACCACATTCCCATGATAAACCATGCACATTAAGAATTAACCAATGATTCATTGATTTGTATCTTGCAGGCAAATTATGCCATGTACTTGGTGGTTTAAATACAAAACAATATGTATCTTTTTTTTGGATATTAATTGCAGCAAATTCTTTTAAAACAAAAGCATTATGAGGTTGCTTAAAACCTTGTATATCTACAATTAATTCCATAATTTTTGAAACGACTTTCCTTTGAAAAAACTTTAAAGACACTGATAGTTTTTAATTTCAATAATCTTTTTTGTATAAACACATACATATAAAAAAATAAATATATATGAAAAATTAATAATATTTTTTACCCCACTTATGACACATGCTTTACTGATAATATATTTCTCAAAAAGCAATAAAAATTTATATTTATAAAAACGTTGATTTTAACGGTTTCTAATGTAATCATAAATTGAAATAGTATGACATCATTAATGAGTCATAACCATAAATCATTTTTTTAAATTAAATTAAATTTATAAAAAATATGTATTAAATAAACAAAAAACTCATAAAACTTAAGAATAAATTTTGATGATCAAATATCCGGCTTACACATCATCCACCCCCCCCGACCCCCCATCCCATACTCGACCCCCTATCCCCCATCTCCATACTCGCAATCCAACATCCCCCCATCTTAGCTACAACCCCCAATCTCAATACCCCTCTTACCTCACTTACATCTCTCCTACACATCACATTTACTACCCCTAAAACATCCCATAACTTTTTTTACAACCCTTAATTAATTCATTAATTAAGGGTTGATACAGAATCGGCCCTGTTTCCCTACTGGGGATGGTCCTTAGCTAGCCCATGGGTGTTACTGAACGGGCCCAATAGTAATTCTTTTTTAGGAGGACCATTTTTCAACTCAAGTAAGGGAAAACTTCTACCTTTTTTATATTTTCCTGTTACTAGAACGCAGTTTTATTTTTTATTTATTAATAATAATTGTTGTTCGAATATTTCTATAGTCTATGATCGATTTTATGTGAAATAATAAGTTACTTTTTATATATTCGGAGTGATAAAAACATTTTTTTTAAAGTTTGAGTGTTGGATTTTTCTATTTTGAAAATAAACAAAATTAAATTAGATTTATGATTTGAGAAAAAAATATTTACTGTTTTTCTTATAAAAAATATATATTTTTCCTTTTTTATTAAAACAATAGAAAAATAAAATATCTTTTTATTAGGATTGACAAAGAAACAAATTTTTTAACGAATAATCATTATGCACAGCTTACATTAGAGTTTAATGCACTATGGTAATTTGAGAAATAATAAAAATTTGACCCTTGCCTTAGAAGCAAGCAGTGTAAATCACAACATGCAAGACATAGAAAAAACAAAAAATAAAATAGTCAACTTTATTTATTTTTATTTTTTTCTTAAATTTAATTTTATAGGTCATAATAAAAAGTATATTTATTTAAAATATATATGAAAAATAAATTTTCTTATATAACACGAGCTTAGCTCACTCAAATGTGTAATTTGATATTTTTTGGGTCCACGTGTAAGGTCATCTATTGCGTTGTCTAATACAAGTGATTTTTTTTTTATTTAAACATCAAATGATTTTTTATTTAAATTTTTTATTAAATAGCCATAAATTATTTTTAAATAAATTTATTTTTTAAATTTATGAAAAAATAAATTTTCTTATATAAACAAAAAAAAACATAAAACTTAAAACCATTAACGACTCAAAACATCCTGCTTACACATCATATACCTCCAATCCTCAACACCCCATCTCACACCCTCTCAAACCCCACTAACACATCTCCTACACATTACCAGAACCACCCTTTACTACCCCTTCACTCATTATTTTTTTTTTTTAAAACCACCCTTAATTAAATAAGGGATGAGTTGAAATCGGCCCTGTTTCCCTACTTATTTACACTTTAAGGCTGAATGTCAATTCCAAGGTAGGACGACTCTTTGGGTTCAAAAGGGCACTCTTACACCCATAGTTTAGAAAAAAAATAAGCACCCTCCATTGTCATAGATTTTTATACTTTATTGTCGCGTTTTTAGTTGTATGAGTGTGGGCGGCCTGTATTTACGAACACTAATACCACTTTAGAAATAAAATTTTTGATCGTGAAACGCCGTAAAATTTTATTCAATATTTTTCAAATGTTATGATATGTGATAAATGCAAGACTGTACTTCTGATAGTAATAATATTAATAATCCTAAATGATTAAAACCAAAAAATTTGATATAATCAATAATTTCTTTACCAATACGAATAATAAATATATATATATATATATTAAAAACTATAAAAATATAACATAAAATATATTTTATTAATATTTAGAAATACCATTTCAATTATCAATTATTCAAATATACCTATACAGACATATTCGCATATAAACTACTTGGACTGGTAAGTGTGTGTGTGTGGTTGAAATAAATAAAACAGATTAAAAAAAATAGAAAATAAAGATCACTGTTGCCATGTTTACATTTCGTGCGCCATGTTCGACAACCGATGAGTGATAATTTTTGTATGATTTAATTCATAACATTTACAATTCGTGATAGAAATTGATAATTTTTTTTTTATAATTTTCGTAATTTAAAGAAGTATAAGCTGTAGTAAAATAAAGATTTTTTGTGAGAGCGTTTTTTCAATAGAAGGGAAAACGTTCCAGTACTCCCTATGCTTGTGTGTTGAAAAGCTAAATTGTTGTCAACTTTGACACTAATTATCTCAGTTAAAACGTGATAGAAAATTACAAAAAAAATTTGATGAAATAGATCTTTATTTCACTTAAAAAATGAGCCCACTTTGATCGAAATCTGTGAGAAGGAATTTTTCTTTAATATTTTGACATTCAGCCTTAAATAGTATGCAATACTACTTGGAATGTGTTTTTGATAAATTTGATTTTTTTTGTATTTCTCATTAGATACTTTTTCTAACAAACTTTCTAAATCACCATAAATTATAAATGGTACAGTTAATTGATTTTTATAACTTTTAAATTTTAAAATATTATTTTTTTCTGATGGTAATAAGATTGCATTTTTACATTTTTTTGCACATAATTTTCCATGATTATCACAAGATTGTTGAGAAAAGAAATAACACAAACAACGATCACAAATAATTTTTTTGTTTTTATTTTTTCAAAAATAAACCTTGTGCATAAACCAACTTTGACAAATTTTTTATCCACGCGAAATGATAATCAGTCAAATTATTTTTTTGATCATTAATTTGAACTTCAAAATGTAAAATTTCAAGTAATTACCAACCTGATCCTTTTAATTGTACTTCTTCAACATCTTCTAACAAATGTTCAAAATTATCATTAAATATTTGATTTAGATCTGATGGTTGTAGAACTTCAAAACTACCTTCACTAAAATATTTTGTTTGAACTTCTATGCTTTTTGTTTGCTGTTTCTGAATTTCATAGTTCAAAGCCAAAACTATATTATTTTTTAATGCATTTTTATCTCGCAAAATATGATTTATACGGTCAATTAGCATTATTTTAGCATCGAACATGAATTTTCTTAAATATTTATGTTTCAAATTCACTTTAACACCTGTTCTTATCCTATTCTTGAATGCATTCTCCAAGTCTTGCCATCCATACGTATTGAAATAATAGCAGAATAAAGTTGAGCTGGATTTGGATTTAGTTCAAGAAGCTGATGTGTTTTTCGATACTCTTCCCGAATCATTTTATGTTGTTTGCATAAAGCCATTTTGATTTAGATAAATAAAATTATCAAAAATTGAAAAAGTACGAATGTAATACGATAACCTTGCAAGGATTCGTTAAAAATAATATTGAGGTTATGCACGTTTTTTTCTTCTGTGTTCGGTTCAACAGAGAAAAAAGAGATTTATAGGTTAGAAAAAGTGTTTGAATACATACCTGTTACAATGTAGGAGTTGTCAGCGAAGCACCTTACAAAGAAATGAAATAAAAGTAGAGACACCCCCGTATATAGCTGCGCCTGTGGCGCCACTGTTGTTCGTGCTAAAGAAAAAAGTATATCGCATTGAAACTGACTTTAAGTAATACTTGGCGAAATAATACTCTTTTGAGGGTGATCGATCTTGGTAAATCTTTAAAGGGAAAAGCTATTTAAGAAAAAGGAAAAAATTTATCACCAATATCTTTTTCTTTATTAGTATTTATTACAATTTAGTATACCATCGTGCAAAAAAAGTGATGAGCAAAAAAGAATAAATTTAATTCGTTAAATTAAGTCTACAAATAATTTAAAAATTACCAACAATTGTTTTTTTAATTAAACAAATACTTGAACATAAAATAAAAAATTTAAATTTAAATTTGTAAAAAAACATTGACTCAATTATATATAAAAATTATATATAAAAAAAAGGTCATCAAACCTTTCGATGGAAGATATGTAATAAAAGGATGTAGCTAAGGAAAAGGATATTTGAAGGATAGGCAAAAAAAAAAACAATGAGCAAAAAAAAAAAAAAAAAGTTATTTAAATTTAAAAAAACTATTTGCATTATTATTTACATTACAATAAACTAATGGATCACTAATAAAGAAAATAGTCTTCTGCCCACACTGGAAGGAAGCAGGCTCGACCACGTCTGAAGAAATCTCTCGGTATGTACATACAATTGTAGAAATCTACGTTTTGCCGTCTATCCACGAATTCCTCTGGGTCTAAGTTCACGGTTTCATCATCGTCGTCGTCATCAACAGCTTCTGGTTCTGGTTCTTCATTTTCTTCTTTTTGAACTGAAACAAAAAAACAAAAAAAAAAAAACATTAGTAAATGATAATAATAATTGAATAAAAAATTACTAATAAAAAAGAAAAATACTTACTTTTGATTAACTGTGGTGCGGGGTCAAAGAAAATTCCTGCACCAAAATTCTTCAGGGTTCAGCAGCAACAAGTCATCATCATCATCATCTCCACCTTCTGATTCCGCTCCTTCTTTTTTAACTGAAACAAAAAACCAAAGAAACAAAAAGATTAGTAAATAATAATAATAAAAAAATAAAGAAAAATTTATAATTGAAAAAAAAATTCTTCCTTTTGAATAACTGTGGTGCTAGGTTGAACGAAATTTCTGCACCAAATCCTTCAGGGTTCATCAGCAACAAGTCTTCATCTTCATTTTCATTATTATCAGCATCATATTCCATTTCTTCATGTTCTTCATCATGTTCATCTGAAATTATAGAAAAAAATATAAATTAAATTATAAATCAAATTAATAAAATGAAATACAATACATAAAACAGAATAACACAAATAAAACGTACTTCCAATCTCCGCTGTTGAGTCGATAAAGATTTCCTCGTTATCTTCTTCTAAAATTGTGAAATAATAGAAAAATTCAAAAAATTAAATTAAACATAAAAAAATTGAATTAAATATATACAAAAAAAAAGAAAAATAAACACTTACTTTGTAAAATTTCCAATGTAACTCTTCTAACCTCTTCCGACTGGACTCTGGCATTGCGTTTTAGCACTCTCCGAAACGCGATTAATTGACGTGATTAATAGAAAAAAAAGCAAGAAAAACACAAAAAAAATAAAAACTAATTTGAACGCGTACACGGTTTATAAATCAAAATAAATTAAAATAATTAAATTAAATAAAAAAAGTGAAATCCAATTAATCATAACATATATATCACTTACTTTTTTTTTAACAATTGTTTTTTTTTTTTTTTTAACACACACTTCTCACAGCACAGGTTAGAACGAAAAGACTTGTTGACTATTTGACATTCATTACAATTACAGTCACGACAGGGAGCATTCAGCCTGAAATGCAGTGCGTCTGTGTGAACGACTTATAACACATAATAGAAGCTTTCGTTAATCTATTTTATGGATTTCAGCGTTGATTCCTCTAGTTTCTTACTTCGAATCACGACGAATATGAAATAAGCTGATTTACAAGGTCGAAACTTGTAATAGGAAGAAAGATAATGTCGTTCAAAAGTTTAAGTAAAACAAATCCATAGATCAGAACGTGTATATTACTTTTTGAATTTGAAAAATTCTCATGTTTAAAAGAGTTTTAACGTCGTGAAAATGCTTGACTAAGACTTTCATAATGATTTTCATGGTCCAAACTTTCAAATATTTTTTTTTTTTTTTTTAAATAGCGAATAAAATAAAGTTTCTATTCTATCGTAGTTATACTAGTTAAAAAAAAAGCCCCTACGAATATTGCAAAAGTTGGGAATTTGTGCTGTTCCAAGACCATTTCCACAAAGTGGCTACAGTCTAAAATGCGGGACGTCTGTAGTATGACTAGTTGAAATAGAATAGCCAATACGAATATGGCGACAAGCAAAAATCCGTGCTACTTCGAGACCCTCCTCATAGGGAGCCTTGGGCCGAAAATGCAGTGCGTCTGGGCGAACGACTTACAACGTATAATAGAGGCTCTAGTTAATTCATTTCACGTTTTCAACTTTAAATTTGAACGAAATTGAAAAAAGCCGATTTTCAGCGTTCAAACTCGTGTTTGAAAGAATGATAACAACGTATAAAAGCTTGAGTAAAACGAATTTATAGATTAAATTGCTAGTATATTGCTAGTTTTTAACTTTGAGTAAAAAAGAAACTCAAAAACGATAGTAAAGTATAGGGAGATATAGCGCACCGCGCTATAAGCATAGGCCTGAGTGTGATAAGAACTGGTTTGAAAGGTTCCCCTTCAGGCCTTCCGTGCTGCTTAGTGGCATACCGCGCAAAGATCCCAACGAACTGAGGAGTGATTCTCTTTCGCGTATCTCCCCGTGGCTGGAGCCGTCAAGCTAAACACCCCTTTTATTTAATATTATTATAAACAACCCTTCTTTATAAACAACTCAAAAAATTATTATTATTATTTAAAAAAATTTATTATTATTATTAAAAATTACAATTGTTATTTTCAAAAAAATTGGTATTATTATTGATAAACATCCCTTTTTTATAAACAACCCTTAAGAAATTTATAATTATTATTGAAATTATTATTTTTATATAAAAAATTATAATTATCAAAAAAATCATCATTATTATTAAAAAATTTATTATTATTGTTTTCTTTTTTTTATTATTGAAAATTTTATTATTTTTATATCTTTTAGAGAGAAATAGGTGAGTGCCATGCAAGCAAGTCCACTTGTACTGCATATCTGTGTGGCATGCAAGCAAGCAAGTCTCAATGTATGCGCGCGCACATTGTATATATCTCTATGTCTATTCAAATGTAGTACACAGCTGTTTTTTAAATACTTTCATTAGAATTAGGACATAGGAGCACTTGAAATAAGTAAGACATTATTTTATTATTTTATTTATTTATTTCATAATATATATACATTATCTTTTGATAAACACTTGCATTACGGAAAAATTGGTTGAATGACACCTGGTGCATCAACCCGACACATATCAATCGCTGGAGCACATTTCCTACATGTCACCATATGTAAACATAATAGACGAAGGTTCAAATGATTCAGTTTTTTTTTTTCCATTAATTTTTTTTTCTTTCTTTTTTTTTATGTTTTTCAATTTTTTTTATTTCTTTTTCGGAATTGGGAAGTATCATATTTTAAAGAAAATTGTTGAACAAAATCATCTTCTTTAAGAGATGATTGTAAGTTCGGAGAAAAAAACATTCAGGAAAAAATCTAGCATGTTCTTCCCATGGATTTTCATAATCTCTCCAGTCTCGTATTCCATTTCCACAATGATGACAAATAACATAATCACCTATAGAGGTATAAAAAAAGCCAGCTTTTGCCATAGATTCTTTTGACTGAGAAATATATTTTGGCCAATAATAAAATGATTTTAATCCGGACTCGTATGAGATATAATTTTTCTCAGCTGGAGGTGAAGTTGCAATTGCCGTACAATGTGAAATAATTATCGGGCTAGAATGTTCTTCCATTTCATTATCAATATAAAATTCCGCATATAAAGCCCGATCTTCTTCTCTTGAAGTATCTGGAGTACGATATGAAGCACGAAATTCTTCTGGTAGATAGTGTGGGTCACCTTCTACAGGGATGAGTACTCCACTAGGTACATTTCCGCAAGGTATATGTCTAATAAAGCGACAAGATGCTTTACAACGTTGATGATCTAGCCATGGATTGTCACCCCACATCCAATCACTTATTTCAACACAACATTCGAAGCATCTTAGGTTAGAACCAAATCCTGTATAGTAAAAACCAGCAGCAGCAAATCTCACTGGGTCACAAATATCAACAAATGGTGAAGACTCTAAACTTTTTCTTCTATTATCTTCTTCATGATAAATATATTTATTATATATACGTTTTCTGTCATCTGACATGAACGACATTTTTAAAACTAAGAACCAAAGTCGGAAACACATTTAAATAATTGAAAAGTCGTGAGACAACCCCTCCAATCATGCAATTGGAAAAAATGTTTTTTATAATCATCCAATATAAATTTTATTTAGAGTAAAAAAAAAAATTAAGGTAGTTAAGGTAGTTATAAAAAATTAACAAAAAAAGTTTCTTTTTTTTGATGTGTAAACATCTTTCGGTGTGGATCCGGGATTTAGTTGTATGGAGTAAAAGGCAAAAATCAAAAAAAGAGCGTCATATCCGTTTTCGCCGTCCTTTTCTAATAATATTGCCATTACTTTTTAATATATTTACATTGCGCCGTCGGTAATTGTTACCATCAAGCCCTCTGTAGTATAAATGTAGATAATGTCGCTTCTAGTAAATCAAACGCTTGAGGGGATAAATAATAATATATATAGCTATATTATATATTATCTTGTAAAAAAAATAGTAACATTGTATATTTATTATTTATATAATAATTTTTTTTTAGACAAACAGTTACGGGAGTTCAATTATCGTTTGAACAATTATTTATCTATAGATTATAATCACAACTGTTCATTCCTAGCCATTGAATTTTTTGAAATACATTTTGAAGGAATATAGTTAATATTTATTTAATGAACAAATGACTAATAGAGAAGATGGAGTTGCTAAAAGACAAGTACTTGTAGAATTATTATTTAAAAAATTATTTAATAAATTACATTTGTTTTTCTGGACATTTGCATTTGATAAATACATTTAAGATTGCATTAATTATTTTCTTTAATAAACAATATTTAATTGGCTTCGGAAAGAAGTGCAAATGAAAAAATGACAATAACTTGTTTAATTAATGTTCAAAAAATTATTAAATCAATCGCACCTTCTTCCTTGCCATTTGTTTTTGCAAAATCCATTTAATTTTACATAAATTACTTTTTTAAAGAATAAATGACTAATAGAAAATATGGAGGTTCAAAAAAGAAAAGTACGCTTGTATAAATATTATTCAAAAAATTGTTTAATCAATTGTATCTTTGGCCATTTGTTTATGATAAATAAACAAATAAGCTATCTAAATGAATTATTTAAATAAACACTTAAATTTACAGTTACTTTTACAATTACTTTTACAACTGCTGTTTAAGAAATTATTCGATCAATTGCATTCGTCTTCCTAAAGTCATTCGTTGATTTTGAATATATTTAAAATTATTTAAATCAATCATTTGAATTAACTAACAGCTACGACATCTGATGCAAATAGAAAAAAAAACAATTGACTATAAAAATATTCTTTAAGAAAATGCATCTGTTTTTCTAGCTGTTTGTTCTTGTGACATGCATTTAAAATTACCTAAGGTAATTAATTCAATAAACAAATACTTAAAAAATAATTATTAAGAAATTTATTTATGCAATTCCATCTATCTTTCTAGCTCATTAATATTTAAAAATAAATCTTCAATAAATAATTACTAATTCTCAAATCAACGATTGGCTATGGGAGAATATGTAATTTCAATAATATACCATTATTTATGCAATTACTCTTCAATAAATTATACATTCAATGGAATTTTTCGTTTTAGTTATTTTTGCCTAATAAATTTATCTAAAATTACATAATTAATTTTTTTAAATAAACTAATAGTTCCGAAAGAAGATATATCTAGAAAGAAGACAATCACTTGTTTAATTATTGTTTAAAAACTTATTAATTTAAGTACTACTACCGGTGGACCTCAAATTTAATGAACTTTGAATATACAATCAATAATTTTTGAATGAACAAATGACTAAGGGAGAAAATGGATTTGTGAAAAAAAACAAGTATTTGCCTAAATTTTGTTCGAAAATTATATAATTATAGTAATAATATACTTGTTTCTAAAACATTCAGTATAGAAGAAAATGTAAAAAAAAAAAATAAACTATTATTGGTACAATTACTCTTTAAAAAATTATTTAAACAACTGCATCTATCTTCCTAGCTATTTGTTATAATTATAAATGAATTTAAATTTTCATAAAGTCATTTTTGTATTAACAAATAGTTACGAAAAACGTTGGAAATTAAAAAAATACAATCACTAGTACAATTACTCTTTAACGAATTATTTAAACAACTGCATCTTTCTTCCTATCTATTTGTTCTTAAGAAATGCATTTGATTGTTGTATAATAGTTATTAAATCATTAATATTATCAATAGATAATATTTCATATTATTAAAAATAATAATTAGTATTATTAATAAATAATATGTGGCTAAAAAAAAGGATGTACTCAAAAAAAGACAATAATACACGATTATTGATGGGATATATATTTTTTTTGAGTACATCCTTTTCCTCAGTTATTTGTCCATTAGACAGTTATGTTCAGGAATTAATATAATATAATATTATTAATATAATATAATATTATTATTATAATAAATAATAAAAATTGTTATTAATAAATAATAATTAATAATATTATCTTGTTATATATATCAAAAAATTCAACAAATCGAGATAAATTACATTTTTAAAACTATATTTGCGCCAAAGATGTTTACACATAATTAACCCGCGAGTCTAGAATGGCTCACAAATTTTTTTGTTTTTATTTATTTATCCAAAATTCAATTACAATATTGTATTTTCGAACCACTACCCGTGAGAAAATGAAAGTTTTTTTTATGTTTATATTTTTTACGTCTACTAACAATTTTTTTAAACATTTTTATTGTGTATAGGTCGTTCCATTCAGGATCATTCGTAAAGACTCGCTGAAATCCATTGAGCCTCCAACCATTCGTGAAATAATAAAGAGCTACAACACACCAATGACCACAGTAATTACTCGAAGTACTTTAAAGTTGTAAGTCGTTGTACTTGTGTATATACTACCTGAACTATGAAAGCTTAGTCAGAGTAAGAAAACTCTTAACAGAGAAAACTTGAATATATAAAACAACGGGGAAGCGAACGACTGTAGCCTCCCCACAAACCGGTGATTGACAAGCCATCACAACGAGCACACCTTCCCGAGGTTCCCCGTGTTAACTTGGATTCTCCCGTTGCGCCGTGTTAGTGTACGCAAAGCAGTGGGATAAAACAAGGAACTAAGTTGCTCAGCTACCGGCAGGTAGCCGGCTCTGGATTTTTCCAAGATCCCCCCCGGAAGTATGCGGGACGCAAAAGAAAAGATAGGTTTTAAACTCCCTCTTCGGAGGCATGTGACGGTCTCAGGCCATATACGTGAGTGACCACCATAAGGGTGCAAACTAGTTTATTCATGTACTTGTGTATGACACAATTTCGTTTGAGAGCGTAAATAAAACAGGAATTTCTTGCAGCTCGTCCGAAGCTGTCGAAGAAGATCCCATGACCCAAGTTATTTACGTAAAAACATACCCAATGAAATCCTGGTTGATGATGTTTGTCAATATTTGCAATAATTCCACAAGGTTTCGGCCATACAACTACATGTGGTAGTTGATCACTAGCATATACTCCGGCACGTGTCAAATCTAATAATGGTAATACTTCTAGTAGTTGTAAGGTATTCATACCAATGTTTCTCTTACAGTATTGAAAAAAGAATGATAGACGTCACTTTTTTTAATTGCCCCCACTTTAATTTCTTCTCCACACGAATTTTTTCCTCGTTGAACAATTAATTTTTTACCGATTAACGAAATTTTTATTTTGTACAAGTTCGTGTACAAGTATAAGTCGGAAAATTTATTCCGTGATATAAACAATAATTTTCGTTAGCTGGTAACAAACCAAAGCGTGGTAATATATTTTCTGAATCAATAATAGTATGTTCTCTCAAGTATTGTTGTAAAAACGTACGTTTGTCTTCTTCTCTGACGTAAATACTTTTACCAATTTCTCCAATATTTCCAATTGATGAATCTAAATTTTTGTAAGGTACTCCTGATCTATCCCATTCGATTTTATGATAATTTTTTGTCAACCAACTATTTTGTCGACGTGCTCCTTTCTCAAGCTTACTATACTTGCAAGGTGGTCAAATTATATAATAATTAATAAAATTATTATGTAATGCCAAGACATAAATTTCTTTTAGGTAAAATTCATTTCTTGGACCAACAAGACCTTGAATGTCAATTAGTAAAACTTCTGTCATATTTACGACTATACTAAAATATCAAAAGTGCCCGTTTATATATAAGTAAATCCCTCGTCAATTACTATAATCTAAGAACACCTGGCGTGTACTATCAATTTCAATAATATTAGGTGCGTTCTTTCGTCAATTTTTTGTTGGCGCATCATGACCGCGCATAAGCGCAAAACCGAAAAAACGATACTCCCTCATTTTTAAAAAAATGTAGAGGGGATTGCACACATGGTGGCAAACAGTGGCAAACAGTATACATGGCGTCGAAATTCGTGGTTGTTGATTATTTTTCATTTATTTTACATTTATATGTAAATGTTTCTATACCTGCCTTTGGATTAAACATTGTCATCGTATACTGTGTATCAATATATTACTTATATACATATGTTTTGTATATTAAAAATATATTGAGTGACAATAAACAAAAAAAAACAAAGTTATAATGAATAAAATAAATGACCTTCGACTAGTTCCTCAGGGAATTTTATGATCCTTTCAGTGAAAAAACACATTTAGTTATGGTCACCAAACAACAACAGAAAGATATACAAAACAGTAAGTACATTTGTTAAATTATCGGACTAATTATTTTTTTTTTTAAATAAACAATTATATATAAAGGCAGTGCAAATTTTTCTAGATCCTCCATATGCACAAAAAATATTGATAGACTATATAAAAAAAATAACCAGTACAACTAAATCAGCATCAAGAAATATTAAGAATCTACAGATTTTGTTTTTAAGGTAGCTGCTAAAAAAAATAATAAAAACCAAAAACAACCACGTCAAAAAAAACAATATCAATGGAAGCTTGATGATACCCATGAACTATTATATGCTGTTAGGCATAACTGGGATACTATCCGTGATGCGATGAAAAAAAATCAAGGGTGGACATTTGTTCACAACACAATGCTTAGTAACCAATTCGATGTGACAATAGAACAATGCCAAAGCAAGTGGAAAAATCTTTATGACCAATATAAAAAAGATAAAGATAGTGGAACTGGTACAGCTCCTTCAAACTGTAATTTTTATGACATCATAGATGAGTTTGTTGGTGACATGCCAACAAATTGTTCACCACATTCACTAGGAAGCTTAAGTTCTTCCATAAAAAAACCTGGTTGTTCAAGTGATGTTGCTATACTAAATAATTGGGGATCAGGTACTGATAACAATACAAGTAAAAAATTTAAAAAAATGTCAAAAAAAAAGAAACAAGAAATAAAAGAAAAAGAAATTTGGGATTACAAAAAAGCCAAGTTGCAACTTGAACGTAAAAGGTTAGAATTAAGAAAACGAGAAGTTGAGGCTTATGAAAAAAAGTGTGAAAATAGTATTAAAATAGCATCAGTTCTAGACCAATATTGTGGTGTTGCCAGTCGTCGGAACACTCAATAGATGGTAAATTATTTATTTTTTTTTTTATATAATAGATAATTTATTTATTATGTGATTTAAATTATTACAAAGATAAAAGGCATAAAATATATTGATAAGTTGTCGTTGCTGCACCAGAATATTATTTATTCACTGATAATAAAAACACAGGTGTAAACAATGTTAAAAAACTACTCAACACTATGAGATTAGGATACTTGTACGTATCAGAAGTTATTACTATTTATTTTTTGGCTTTTTGGTTTGTATTTTCAAACTTATAATTTTATTATTGTTTAGAAAAGAATATATTGTTAGAAGCTATATTGTTAAAATGTTGTTAAACAATATGAAAGTACAATACTTGGAGTCATCAGTATTTATTATTAAGTTAAAAAAAGTAAAATAATATTAATTTGACTGATGAAAAAAAATACAAATGTAAACAATATTGCTTAATATTATGACTGCATGATAATGCACCTGCAATTATCAAAAATTATCATTTTTTTTTCTATTTTGTTTAAATTTTAAAAGATGTTATTCTATTATTATTTATAAAAAGTATACGAATATTACATGTTTAGTAAAAAAAAAATACAAATGAAAATTGTATTGCAGAAAATAATTGAGCAATGAATGTATAGATACTGCACTTTCAGTTATCTTAAATTATTATTTTTTTTTTTATTTTGTTTTTATTTTCAAAATTCTCATTTTATTATTATTTAAAAAAAAAAAAGCAAATATCACTTGTTCAATCATAAAAAAAATACAAATATAAACAATATTGTTAAAAAACTGTTAAGCAATGAGGGATGTAATACTGCTTTTGTAGTTCAGTAATTTATTTTCTATTTTTTTTGAATATTATTTTTTCAATATTCTTTAAAAAAAAAAGTTGAACCACATTATTGATTTAATTACAAAAAAATCGAAAAAATAAAAAATAATGTCAAGAATTAGTTAGGCATCATTAGAAGACAGTTTAATGAATACACGACATAATTATATCATATTTTTTTATTTTTTAATCACCAAACATGTTGTTAAATATTTCTTGACGCCTATCTGCCGCATCTGCATTTGCATATTCATAATCATCACTATCATCAGTATCTGGCTCATCGTCTGAATGATAAGAATCTGTATCACTATCACTATCATCATCAGAGTCAGATCTATCATTACCTGCAACAATACATATATTGTGTAAAATACATGAAGCCATAACACAATTTACTATCAAGGGAATAATTAAATTTTGAAAATGTGATAGTCGTCGAAATCTTCCTTTCAAAAGTCCAAATCCATGTTCTATTCGAACTCTGGTAGCTGAATGTCGATAATTGAATAATCGTTGTTCTTCAGTTAAATGGCCATTATCTCGAAATGGAGTAACAAGCCATGGTAAATTTGGATAAGCAGAATCACCAAGTAAGAAGAACCCTTGAAAAAAATGTGGATCTCCCTGAGCTATCTCATATAATGTAGATCTCCTCAACATTCTAGCATCGTGTACAGAACCAGGTTCTCCAATGTGCACGTCTGTAAACATCTTTTTGTTATTAACTACTCCTTGCAACAAAATGCTATGATACCTCTTCCTGTTGAAATACTCTCTCTGATGTTCTATTGGTCTTCCAATTCTTATATGGCATCCATCAATTGCTCCAATGACACCAGCAATTCCTTGCAGTTCTTGAAACTCCTGGCTAATTTCACGTTTTTGTTGAATATCATGGGGCCATACAAGAGCTTGATCTTGAAGTGAAATTAAAAAATCAAGAGTATTTTGTAATACTCGATGTGCTGAGCTTTTAGTTAAATCGAATCGATCAGAAATCTGCCGAAATGTTTCTGTATTTGCCAGATACCACAAAGTCATGAGAAATGATTTTTCATGACTTATGGCACCTGGCAAAGGTTCATTATTACTTAAAAAATTTGTTTGGGAATACTCGCCTGAAAAAAACAAATTAAAAAAAAAAATTAAACGAGGTTGATTTTTGTATTTAAAAATATTATAAATCAACAATTATTATATCAATAATCACCTATTAAATTATAGACATAACGTCTCTTGAGACGAAAATGTTCCTGGAACTCCCTATTGTCATAAAAATTAACAGTAAGCCCAATGTAATTTGTAATACGATGTAAAACTCGACGTTCTGGTGGATCATCATCATCATCATCATCATCATCATCATCATTATCATCACCATCATCATCATCCCTTAATAATTCATTATCAACCAACATATCCTTGAAATAAATGTATACACAGTTATATTTAATTTATTTATAATTAGAAAGTTATTATCAAATGTTGACAAAAATATCAAAAGTTTAAATTCAAACAATAATACTCACGTTAACTTCAAGCTGAAGCAATTCTCCAGCCAACACTTCAGCTACTTCATCATCAATTTGCATATTTATTTTTAATTAAAAAACCATAAATATAGCAATATAATTATATTTTTTATAATTATATTTTTAACAACAGTTAATCGGTAATATTATTAATATTATTTCATGTATCAATTTATTTTTTTTTATTTATCTTTGTTTTTTTTATAATATATATGATAAATGACAACTGGAGAAAAATAGAGGTTATATTCAAACTTTTATATTCAATATATAAAAAATTTAAACACACACCATGCCTGTGTGCAATCCCCTCTACATTTTTTTAAAAATGAGGGAGTATCGTTTTTTCGGTTTTGCGCTTATGCGCGGTCATGATGCGCCAACAAAAAATTGACGAAAGAACGCACCTTTTGTCAAATTCTTATAATCGAATCAGTATCAACATATAAAATTTGTTTTATCATAAGCCGTCGTAAAAGCTGCTAGTACTACATTAGTAGTTTTAGTTAAAGAGGCCTCTTCATCAATTGGTTTCCACGAGAATAAAACTGTTTCTTGATAAATAGATTCAATAAATTGAATTATATTTTTATCATCTACAATACTATAATATTCATCTAGATCACGACAAATTGTTTTTCACCATAACGAATGTCGTTGACCTAATTTACCATATAATGAGTTGAGCATATTTTTACTGAGAGTACGAAGACCTGGATTATGATTAATATTTTTTTCATCAAAGTCAATATTTTCAGCTTGATAATATTCTTGTATATATTTATCTTTATCAGATTCTGTTTTTACCCACAATGGATAACCACTAGCTTCTTGTTTTATTTTAAGAAAAGTATTAATATATTCAGTAAATAAACCTATTGTTTCATTAGTTTCTTCATTATTCATAGACATTTTTTATTATGCCAAACTTCAAAAATTTTTTCAACAATATAACCTTTAGTTAATGCAAGTTTTAATTCTGACGTTACCCTTGTACCTATTAAACTTCTTTCATTATGATTATGATTACAAAAACCTTTTTCCATTGTATCAAGACAAGTACGACAAAGAGGAAAATATTATTTTCTATTTTTAGAACGAACAGGTAAATGCAAATCAGATGGTGCAAGAACACGACATTTAATTAAATCATTAATTTGTGAAATATCATTATTTGGATATTTTTTTTTAATATCACGCCCAACATATACTTTAGGATGACCTATTGAAAATGCACACGATTTTGAAACTAAAACTAGTAAACTAGATTTTAAACTAGTAAACTAAATTTTAAACTAGTAAAATCTAAATATTGTATAGTTTTACTTGGTTGTACCGTATATTACTCAACGAAATTTTTGGTTCTACCACCAAAATACGCGTCACGTTGATCTTAAGCTGTAAAATAATTTGCATCAATTGAATCGACAAAATTTTTTATTTGAGGTACATCTAATTAATTTTTTAAATTCACAACCCCATTTTTCAACAACAGTATAACCTTGTTCTTCTAAATATTTAGTTATATTTTCTGTAAACTCATAACGTTCTTCTAAAGTAGTACCATCTTTTTGAATATCATTTCTATTAAAAATAAAACATTTTATACAACCATGCCACCAACAACCATGATATTAAAACTATCTACTCTTATTTGTTTTAACCCAATTCTTACTTCATGAGAATTTCCAGCATGTTGAATATTTGATGCTGTTGAATATGCTAACCATTTGAACTATTGAAGAGCTTCTTTTGATTGATTATCAGCTAATTTATAACCATTTTTTGGTACAATACCAATTGTTTCTTTTGGTAAATAATTTCGTTGAAAAACACGCATACAAAGAGAGACACAAGTAAGTGTTTCTCGAAATGGATTAACATTAGTAATTTTTAAAGTTAAATTTATAAATTTTAAACATGCCATACGTAATACAATAACATCTTATGTACAATAATGTTTTATTTCTTTTTTAAAATCAAATAATTCTCCGGACTCAACTCGTTCTTTATACCAAGTATTAAATTATTCAAGTTCATTCTTTATTATTTGCTCTTATACCATACATTTCTGGTGGTGGTACTGGACCAATATAATTTTGATGTAATTCATCATTAATAAAATGTGGAAAATAACCTTTTCCAATTTTTTAATCAAGACCAAACATACGAGGTAATGCACTTAAAGGAGCTTGAAAAAAATTAAGTGAATCTATAAATTTCATATTTTCAATTGATAAAACATTAATACTTGTACCAGTAATTATAATATTTATTTTTGATTCGAATTAACGATTAATTGATTATTTTAAAACCCATTGTCCATCATAATTTTTTTGATTATGAGCTCAAATAATTATTTCACTATATTTATTTTTTATTCCACATAAAAAATCAAAAAATAGTTTAACAGTATTTTTACCCTTAGCTATAAACTCACGCTTAGTACATGAACTTTATTTATTTCCAATCGCTATATTAGGATCATCTAAATCATTTGTATCATTCATACATTTGTCACAAACAAGGTGACATACTACATAATTAACTTCATGAATTTTATATATTTTATTATCATTATCAATTATTTCAGATTGCATTGTTTCAAAATCATAAAAAACATAAGCGCACAAATCTTCTTTCTTTTAAAAATTCATTTTCCTTTTAAAATAACATAAATGTGATGGTGGTTGTAATTCTGATCAATAATAATAACAATATAAATGATTAGTATTTAAAGTAACTTTTTTAAAACATTTTTGACATTTTTTGACAATTATTTTATTTCGTATATTTAAATTATACGATCGATGTTTATTTAAACATTCTTCACCGTAAAAACTACGACCACAATCCTCACACTCAATCAAATCTACGCCTATAGTACATAAATTAGTAAAACATCTATCACATCGGCCTGGACATGATAAATGAGTTTCCGGAGATGAATATCTTTTATCACAAATTGAACAATATTTGTTTGTACCATGCATTAATGTTATTATATTATTTATTGGTTTATAATGTTTACTATTTTCATAATACGCAATTGGTATTTAATTTTTTTCATCACATATAGAACATATTTTATTTTTTCATTAGAAATATATATTTTGTTAAGAAATGAATTTATTTATAAAATAAAAATATATATATTTTTTTTAAAATGAACTTATTTATAAAATGCAATTATTCAATGAAGAAAAAAAAAGTGGCGCCATACTACATAAATACCTATGTCTAGGATGCAATAATAAATTTTTCTTGGGAAAAAAAAACTAATTTTCAATACTATTTTTTTTTTCTTCAATCTTTTTTTTCAAGTGGATCAAGTCAGTATGTTTAGTACAATGAATTTATACATAGTATTTTTAGTAGTTAGTGTATCAGCTGCAAGTAATAATGATTATAGTGTTAGACAAATACAAACAGGTGCGGGACTTTTTCACGATTATTTATATGACTTTCACATCCATCTTGATGCGAACTTTCATAGATAGGATAAGATAATACTTTACACATATGTATATTAAAATTTTCAATAAATAATTTTGAACTCATAACATTTATTGATTTGGATTGCTATTTATAACATCAACTTCGATTAAATGTAGAGGTATTAGAAATATTAGAATCATTCAATAAAAAATGTAAATTAGTGGAACATTATTCTTACAGTTTGTGTTACCAATTAATAAAAAAAAGAGATTCAATATTATGAAAATTAAAATTTTCAGAAGAATATATAATACAATTAAAAGCAATTTCAACTCAACCCGAAATAGAAAAAGATATGAAACAAAAACGTGACGTATTTGATGACAAAATAATTTGATTGGAAAATATTTTTTTACATCTTTAAGTGATGAAGAATCTAATTTTTATAATCAACAAATTACTAAAATGATAAATGACAAAAAAAATTATATATCGGACTTTAAAAATTAAACACATATATTACTCGCTCAAGTACAACGATTCCAAAATGATTTCAATGAATCTACGCGTTTACTTAATTCAACAACTTATTGGTTTTATGTAAGATTAAACAATTTTATGGATGAATTTTCACGTCACACATTTTTTGAGCGTTCAAGACGATCATATTGGGATCTCCATCATCAAATAGAAGTTTATTCACAAGAGCTGGGAAACATTACTGATGAATATAATCATTTTTTTTCAATTGTAATTGAATCTATTAATTTATCTAAACTTTATATACTTCATCCTGAAATATTGTCAGCACAAAAATTAGAAGCTTCACTTGAATTTTTTGCTAAACATAATGATAAATTTAATTTACTTATGAATAGCTATCATCAGATCAATCACAATATACTCTCATTAAAAAAAAAATTGATTTACCTTTTTGTTATGCAAGTGTTAATATACATATATGTAAAGTATTATCATATCCTATCTATGAAAGTTCGCATCAAGATGGATGTGAAATTTCTTTAATTACCAAAATCAATGAATCACCATTACATAATTGTGACATTAAAATTTCTCGTTATTTTACCTTTTATTGGAAAAAATTAAATAATGAACGTGGATGGTTAGTCAGTCTACCAGAAGAACAGGAGTTGCATATATTATGTAGAGAAAAGAAAAAGAAAACTATTATTCTCCGTGGTGTAGGCATAAAACGGATCCGAGCAGGTTGTCACGCCCACATAAGCTATGCTACATTATTTGGACAACAGGCAATAGACATTGATACATTATATAATTTCGAAATGACAGCTACATCAAATGATACAAAATTATTACCATAAACTGTTGAATTTAATATAGGAGAAACAAATTATTCATCACCGAATCCAGCCGTTTTAATTTATGATACATCTCTTAAAGAAATAAAAAAAGAATTAATTCAACAACGAGAAAAAATAAATGAAAAAAATCATGAAAAAAATGTCTTGTTTAAAATTGTTCTTGCTGAAATTGTAATAGGCCTTATTTTATCATTACTTATTATATTACCAGCATTTTTAATTATTATCAAAAAAATTTTATCATTTTTTAAAAAAGATAAACGCACGTGGATGTAAAACCTGTCCACCCGACAGTATCTTATTCTACTTCTACTTATTAAATTTTTCCCCTACAATGTAGCATAGCTTATGTGGGCGTGTAAATGGGAAAAATTTGTAAAGAAACTTGAATTTATATTATCTTGGTATTCATCCAATGAAGATACCAATGAAGCAAAAAAGAAAAAATATTCACTAATTAAATTTGATGATATCGAAATAACTTTCAGTTATTTACACAACACACCTTCTGTTATTATTAATGAAGGATTAGGTAAAATTGGTCTGCATAAAGTGTCAATGAATGAAATTGGATATAAATTACCCTGGGTCCAATACTGTATAAAAAGTCTAGAAAATATACCTGCCGAATCATACAACCATGATCTTCTACATCACATATTTAAACGTATAATGTTAGAAGATTGGATAAAATTACCGGCAATTGACGTATTGAAACAAATTTATCTGAGTACACATTACAGACATATCTTGTCTATTGAAGAAACTTTAAGACCAACTGAAAATTCATCATTTAGAGTATTTTTTTACAAAACATTATTATATAATTTTAATCAATTATATCAAGATATAGGAAAAGGTTTTTCAAGATGTATGACTGGATAATTACAATTAATGGATTTATTAATAAAGATTATAAGTTTATACCTAAGGAAATTGCTGTGGCTAGTGTTATTGGTAATGTAGTTAATCATTGGATTCTAACAGCACCTTGTGAATATTCAGAGCTCTCTATAAATGCAAAAGTAGAAAATCAACGATGACTAAAAGAAATTCATGATTTGCATTGGTTTGATGGAGAAAGTAATATAAAAAAAGTAATAAGTATTTTGCGCACAGTAGTAAAACAAAGTAAATTGATAATAACAAATAGTGATGAGTCTACAATGTTTTTATAAAATTTATTTGGACGAGATATTATTAATGTTGAGAATTTAAATAACTGGAATAAATTCTTGACAACAGAAACATCAAAATCTAAATGTATAATTCATAATAATTTACCATATCACGAGTGTGCTCTTTTACATGCAAGACGTATCAAAAAATGTTTTTTAAATAAAATGGATTTAATTAAAAATTTTAGTGTTGACGAAACTGGTTAAATAATATGAAGAAAATTTTTTAAATAATGTAATTATGTATGTTAACGGAAATAAATGTTGAAATAAAGAAAAAGAACATCTGTAAAGAATGAATAAATGGGTTTTTTAATTTTTTGATCTATAGATAATATAAAAGTATAACTATATATATAGATACGCCCCCCACCCCCTAAACTGCATACAAGGGCCCACGTGCTACCAGTGTATACGAGTATATCTATATACCTATATTGTAGAAGTAAGCGCGCGCATGAGTTGGGACTTACTGGCTTGCTTGCTTGCTTGCACGCCATACAGATATGCACTAGGGAGGACTTGGTTGCATACCGAACAGCTGACTATCTCTCTCTCACTCGCTCACATAATATATGTACTATATATAAAATAAAAAAATAAAATAATAAAATAAAATAATTTCCAATAATAATAATAATAATTTTTTGAAATAAGAATAATAATTTCAATAATAATAATAATAATAACTTTTTAATTATAATAATAAGTTTTTTAAATAATAAATTTCTAGAGGGTTGTTTATAGATAGGGTCGTTTATATTTATTGGGGTTGTTTATCAATTGTAATAATAATTTTTTCGAAAATGAAAACAACAATAATTTTTGATGGACACTCGAGTTATACGATAAAGTGGCTAGATTTAGCCACTCGTCCCAATCGTCTTTTTTATTAGTTACATACTGTTTGAGAAATTCACCAAGAACGTGATGTGATCTTTCCAATGATCCGTTACTTTACAGATTGAAAGCAGTTGTTCTTATTTTATCAATTTGAAAACGTTTAAACATAGCTTTTAAGAGCATTCTTTCGGAATTTCTGCCTCTGTCGCTAAGTATTGTAACTGGAGTGCCATAGAAGCTAACAAAATTATCGATAAAAGCTTTTATTATTATCGGAGTAGTTTGATTCGGTATTGCTACTGCAATTACAAACTTAGTTAAGAGACATTGCATGGTGAGAATATATTGATTATTATTTCGACTGATGGTCAATGGCCCAACCACATCCATAGCTATTTTTTCAAAAGCAGCTTTTGGTGTGTCTGTTATGACCATTGGTTGTTTCGTTCTGTTTCTGAATAATTTATTTTTTTGACAATCGAGACAGTGTTGAATTCTAATATTTATATCGGTTTTTAAATTTTCCCAAATATAATTTTTGTGATTTTTTTCAAAAGTTTTATTTACCCCCTTGTGTCCCCCAATTGGTGACACGTGAGATTCGTAAAAAATTTTATCTCTATTATCTTCAGTAACATACGTGATTTCATTTGTGAAAATAGTTAATTTAATTTTACTCCCCTCAAATTCATTTTTAATTAATTCAAAAATATCCTCCCATGGAACATTACAAATTTTGTTTGTTTTTGAAATAGCAAATGATTCTACTTCTTTTTCAATCATAATTTCATGAGCTTGTTTTAAAGCTGATTTTATATATTCTAAAATATCAATTACTGATTCACCTTCTTTTCTTCTTATGACTAAGGCAAAATATAATTTTTTGCCAATTAATTTACAATGTATATTTCCTACTGATGTAGGTTTTTTTAGAATATTAGAATGTTTTAAAGATAGTATTTCTGCGCCCGTGTCACATGGATCACCCATTTCGGATACAAAATAAAGTTTACTGTCTTTTTGAATTTGGAATGGATCTTAAGATATTTTAATGTTTTTATTTATATCAGTGGTTAATTCATCTTCAACATCTTCGACTAAGGGTAAATTTTCATCGTCAAAGAATTCATCCGGGACAATAGGTCTGATCTCATCTTCTGAATTGTCCCTGTCTTCCTTAATTATTTAATGAGTACTTTCATTATCAGATTGTTCGTTATCGATGAAGTCAGGCTCTATTGTTGGTTCGGGGATGAATTGTTTACAAGGCCGACCTCTCTTCTTTTTAGGAAGTACAGGTGGCTCAGTGACTATTTTATCTTTCTTGGGTCTACCACGTTTATTCTTTTTTGTTGTTACTACAGGTTCAATTTCCGGAGTTTTATTATCAACAATAGGTTGAAGCTCCTTCAATTTACTCCTGGTAGTAACAAAAACATTTATATCTGGATCACATTCTGGCATATCAATCGGATTTCGTGACAAGGCGTCAGCATTTAAATTTAATTTACCAGGTTTATATACTATATTGAATTTATACTCGGCTAATTTTAGTCGCCATTTACAAATTCTATTATTATTATTTACAGGGCTACTGAACCATTTCAATCAGTCAGTAACTACAGTGAAATCAGAATTGTATACATAAATTCTAAAATTAAGTACAGAGTCTAGGATAGCACGAGCTTCTTTTTCATAGGTCCTGTATCGTAACTCGGCTCCTCTTAAGGCTCTTGAATAATAAGCAATAGGCTTATCCTTTCCAATCTCACCTTGTGAGAGTACGCCGCCGATAGCGTAACCTGAAGCGTCGGTTGTAATAATGTAGGGTTTATTCAGGTCAGGATATTGAAGAATAGGAGCTTCGCACATTTTTGTTTTTAGATTTTCAAAGGATGTGCTTTCGTCCTTTCCCTAGATAAACGGAGTTTCGTCTTTTAATAAATTTGTTAGTGGTTTTGCAATTTTCGTATAATTAGGGATGAACCTGCGGTAATATCCGCTAAGGCCTAAAAATTGACGTATATTTTTTTGATTTTTAGGTTGAGGAAAATTCTTAACTGCTTTGACCTTATCTTGGTCTGGTTTTACGCCTTCTTTGCCAATGATATGTCCTCAGTAGTGGACTTCTGGCCTTAAGAGTTCGCATTTATCGGGTTCCAAACGAAGATTGGCTTTTCGAAGCCTTTCCATCATTTGTTCCAATTTCTGACCATGTCCTTCTAATGTTTTGGCAAAAACGACTATATCGTCAAGATAAATAAACATAGATATACCTTGCATACCTACAAAGGCTATATTCATGAGTCTTTGAAAAGTTGCAGGTGCGTTTTTGAGCCCAAACGGCATACGAGTAAATTCCCAATGCCCCCGAGGAGTAGAAAAAGCAGTTTTAGGAGCGTCGATCGGGTCTATTTCAATTTGCTGGTACCCCGACGCTAAATCAAATACAGAAAAATATTGAGAGCCTCCTAATTGATCTAAAATATCATTAATGTTAGGAAGAGGAAAAGCGTCAGTGACGGTTTTTTCTTTGAGTGGTTTGTAATCAATGACCATTCTAAACCTCTTATTACCCTTAGAATCGGGTTTCTTTGGAACAATCAAAACAGGACAGTTGTACGGGCTTTCGGAAGGTTTGATAATGCCCTTACGTACACCATCTTGGACTTGTTCTTCTACTTCTTCTCTTCATTTGTGAGGAGGTCTATAAATTTTATTATTAATAGGCATTTCGTCAATCGTAGGGATACGATGACGGATTAAATTCGTAGTTTGCAGTGGTTCATCTGGTAGTTGAAACCTATCTGCATATTTATAGAGGATTTTATTGATGTGATCTGATTCTTCGGTGTTTAAATGTTCGAGTCTTAATAAGTTTTTTACCTTTTTAATTCGTTCATTATTATTATTTTTAATGTTTAACGAGTTTACTTGTTTATTGCCTGTAACTACCGATGAATCAGATTCCATCATTTTGTCAGAGTTTTTATAAATTTTTGTGGTATAGATCTTATTTGGTTTGTTATTATAAAATTAATTATACTCAGGGTCACGTCCGACATCCTGAGATTTTTCATTAATAGACTCCATCATTAATTTTTTATTATGATAACTTGTAGGGCCATGCGACATCTGCAGGGTCGTCAGGTTGACGTAGGATCACAAAACAATTTGTTGTAGTGCCACGTGACTCACGTACAGATGTAATGACATCTGCAGGGCCCTTAGGCTGAGGTACAACATTAAAACAATTTATTGCAGAGCCATGTGACGCACGTACAGATGTAAGAGAATCTGCAGGGCCATCAGGCTGACGTACAATATTAAAATGATTTGTTGCAGAACCGTGAGGCGTATATACAGATGTAAGAGAATCTGTAGGGCCATCAGGTTGACGTACAACATTTGTTGCAGAACCATGAGCGTATATACAGATATAAGAGAATCCGTAGTGCCATCAGGTTGACGTACAACATTAAAATGATTTATACTTTTTTTTAAATTCAAAGAACCTTTTATTTGGTTGTGCGCACAGCAAATAAAGTCGTTGGTTTCGTTGATTTGTTCATTATTTAAATTATTATGAGCGGTATTTGAAGAAGGAAATAGAATTTCTGACTCTGTGGAAGTGTTGGTTCCGGATTCCTTCACCTCCTCGAGTGGATTTCTAATTCAATCAGTTATGGATCTCAATTTCTGGTACTTTTATAATGATCTCATAGTTGTTTGTATTAAAAATTGGAAGATATATTAACCCATCTTTATTGGTGATTAAACATTCTCCCGCTATAACTCCTTTTTCTAAATTTAATTGTTCGATATACCCTTGTTTGAAATTATCATTTTTAATTTTTAAAGAAAATATTTTTCGACTACTTGGTGGTAGTCTCAACATACCCTCTATTTCTGGATTTTCAAATAAACAAAATTTTCCCGATATTTCTAATTTATGATTTTCAAAGTTTAATTTAGCCCCGGTATTTTTAAAGAATTCAGCACCCAATATGCCCGCACATTGGATTAGTACTTTATCTGGTATCAGTAAACATTCAATTTTTTCCCCTAAAATCTCTATTTTTACTTTTCCCAGAGTATCTATAGTTTCCTCTGATATACCTTGTAGTGAATAAATTTTATTTTCGTCATGAATTTCTATACCAGCAGCGTATGAAATTTTTAGTAAATTTGGAGTAGCCCCTGAATCTAACATCATTTTAATATCAGTATTGTTGATTTTAATTTTTATATAAGGTATATAATTAAAGTCCTTCGAGTATATGGTTATTATATTATATATATTTGTGAATCGTTCTTCCGAAATTGAGATTTCATTACTTTTATATGGTATTATATTGTTAGTATCTGAATTGTTTATGGGAGTTTTAAAATTTTCAAGATTTGTAAGGTTTTTAGAATTTTTTGAGTTTTCAAAATTTTTAGAATTTTTAGAATTTTTTCGATTATTGACTGAATTTATAGTTTCGGAATGGTTCAAATATGAGTGAGTTGTTTCGATATCTAATTTTCTGGCCCGTCCCCTTTTTTTTGAGGGGACGGTCTCCCGTTCCCCGGCATTCTTTCATAAAACTTTTTTGTATGACAAGATTTTTCTAAATGCCCAGTTCTTTCACAGAATTTACAGAATAATGAAGTTTTATCGTCATCATTATTGTGTTTAACGTTATTATGGTTATTTGTGTTACTATTATTATTATGATTATCAGGAGGGTGGTTATAGCGATTATATAAGCTATTTCTAGGGTTATAGTTAGTATTGTTAGGATTGGTATTATTGTAATTTCGATAAGAAGTATTAGAGTTTGGAGGAGAATTATTTCTCCAATTGTTGTTTGCGTTTCGTTTATTTTGGGTTTTTGCTTGTTGTAATTGAAAGGTTTTGCATTCAGTTGCTGTATGCCCAAGTTTTTCGCAAAATTGGCATGTTATTGGTTTTAATCTTCATTCTTCTTCTACATGGCCATTAATGAGCATCATGCGCAATGGACCGCATTTGGCCCAACTGTACGACATTCTTTGAAAGTATGCCCTCTTCTTTTACAACCTTGGCATATAATTTGAGATTGGTTAGAATTGTTATAAAATCTCACTCTTGGTGCAGTACTCTGTACTGCATTGCATTTGACGATTACTTCTTCGTCTACTTGACACGTGTTTACTCTGGCTGTTTTTCTCTCTTCAACACCCTCTCTTCTCAAACTTTTTCTTCTTAACAGGGTCTCTTCTCGCTCGAAGACATCCCTACAAATCGTTTCCCAATCATTCGAAGTGTCTAAATGATCGCCGATGTCTCCTGTAACGCCAGCCAAAAAGGCTTCTACGCACATCTCATTGATTCTTGTTTTTATTACGTGATGGTCCTCTCCATCGGTAGGAATGTGGAATTCCTCAATTTGATTCGCCTTTTCTTTTATCCTTCTGATAAAAGATTTTACACCTTCATCTTTTTTTTGGAACATACTATATAGTTCTCCTACTAATATGCCTTTACTCTTTGTTCTGCTCACTAATTCTCTCAAGGTTGTTATCAGTTCGCTTATTTTTTTGAATTTTCTATTTGGCATATCATTTCTAATCTCTCAGTTTACCTTTGATCTGACTATATGCGCTACCAGATCTTCTTCAAATTTTGTGCCCACAAAATCAAGAGTTTCTTCGCATTCAATTCGGAAACGTGTCAAGTCTTGTGCTTTGCCATTATAGCTTATGATATTTTCGCATACCCCTTTTAAAAAAGCTGCTCTGTTCATTAACTTTTTCATTTTTTCCCAACTAGGGGTTGAGTCTTCACCTTGTTCGGATATTGTATCGAACTCGTCACTTGACGATAGATCCCAATTTTCTAATAATTTTTGCGCTTTCGCTATTTCTTCAGCTTCGGCTTGAATAATTCTTTCGAACTGTTCTTCGTCACACGATGCGTAATGGCTATTAGAAAATCGGATAGAAAGATTATTACCTAGACTTGAGGAGATATTTAATCTGTAGTTTTGAAATTCTTTCCGACAAATATCGTCGGTCCTCAAGTTGATGGTAATAGGGGTGGATAAGATGGATAAATTTGGGTTATTTTTTTCAGTTCTGAAATCCACCCATGCTTTTATTGGTGTGGAATTGTTCAAAGTCCCGTGTGGGTCAGTTGAACCCCACGTAGGTATATAGTTTAGGATATTATTAAATAAAGTCGGTTTTTTATTAACTGTTACTTCGGCGTTATGCCTTTTTGCGAAGGTTTCGAAATCTTCAGTGTTTCGAAATTTAGCGATTTCTTTAGCTCTGCGTTCTTTTTCAGCTTCAATTAAAGCCAGACGCTGTGCTTCAGCTCTCTCTAATAAAAGCTTATAATTTCTTTCTTTGATAGATTCCGCCGAATCGATTTCAGTTTTCAAGTTTACCAAAGGAGTTTCTTAGTTTATTAGATTTAACTCAAATTTGTTTTGATTTTTAGAAAACAGGTTCTGAAGACGGATAGATATTATCTGATATCTATTATTGATATTTAATTGTTAAAACAAATTTAAATAAATTATTGGAATAAATTTTTATAATAATATCAAATACATTTATTTGATTAATTTAATTTGAAAAGAAAAAATAAAAAATTTTAAAATACATTGAATATCGAACCGAATATTCAATTGTTAATTAATAATTATTTGAACAATGTTAAATAATTTATAATAATTATTTTTATTATAAATATCAAATAACTATTTTTGATTTATTTAATTTAAAAGAAAAAACTTTTAAAATCAATTGAATATTGAACCGTATATTCAATTGTTAATATTTAATTGTTTAAACAAATTTAAATAAATTATTGGAATAAATTTTTATAATAATATCAAATACATTTATTTGATTTATTTAATTTGGAAAGAAAAAATAAAAAATTAAAAAATACATTGAATATTGAACCGAATATTCAATTCTTAATATTTAATTGTTTAAACAAATTTAAATAAATTATTGGAATAAATTTTTATAATAATATCAAATACATTTATTTGATTAATTTAATTTGAAATGAAAAAATAAAAATTTTTAAAATACATTGAATATTGAACCGAATATTCAATTGTTAATTAATAATTATTCAAACAATGTTAAAGAATTTATAAAAATTATTTTTATTTTAAATATCAAATAATTATTTTTGATTTATTTAATTTAAAAGAAAAATTTTTGAAATCAATTGAATATTGAACCGTATATTTAATTGTTAATTAATAATTATTTAAACAATGTTAAATAATTTATAAAAATTATTTTTATTATAAATATCAAATAATAATTTTTGATTTATTTAATTTAAAAGAAAAATTTTCAAAATCAATTGAATATTGAACCGTATATTCAATTGTTAATTAATAATTATTTAAACAATGTTAAATAATTTATAAAAATTATTTTATTTAAATGATAATTTTATATTTTTATTCTATTGATAGGATAAAGATTTTTAAAGATTCATGAAATAGATGTTCATTTAGTTATTTTATTCATAATCAACTATTGTTTAAATAATGACAAAACAAAAAAAAATATTTCATTATTGATCATTTAATTTATAACATTAATTATTTTGTTCAAATATTAAAATTGATATCTAAAAATTTTTTTTTTTAATACTTTTTTTTGACAGGTTTGGTTGAATAATCTTATTATTTTCATAAGATTATTAAATATGATAAACTCTCAGATATTTATTTAATTGGTTTTTTAACTTTATTCAATAATTAATTGAGAAATTAATTTACGTATGAATTGTGCGTTTAACAAAGATTATTTATTTAATCTTAATACAATAATTATTGGATTAATATTTAATTTAGAATATAACTTTTAAAATTACTCTTTTTACCTTCGTCGAAGCGTTTTACATTGACCGCGTTTATAATTTTTATTAAGACTTGTATTAACAAAAATCTATTAAAATGTGTTTAATATGAATATGATAATTATATGGATTTAATTATGTGATTTTATTTGATAAGAATAAAATAAAATATATTCAAATACTTAGTTGATTTAGACCGATTCAATTTGATGAAATATTCAAGTTGAGAACACGTGTAAAATATAATATAAAATATGACACAAGATACGTATTTTATATTTTATAAGAAGGATGCTAAGCCAATGTATCTCGCTTGACCTCCAGTGATGAAAGAGGACGATGCAAGGTGCACATAAGAAATCCTTGCAAGTCCTCGGCGACGCTCGGGTTTTTCCGTGCGTCGTGAACACCCTCTATATTTATGAGAGGCCTCGCAAGCGCCTCTATAATATAACTAAGGCCCAAATACTTGTCGTCGTAATGGTGCAAAAATGGCTTCATTACGGCGGCAAGTTTAAATGGTAATGTTAATTAATTAATAAAAAATAATAAAAAAAATTTAGTTAACTACCGCAGGTCGTAACAGCTTTATGATTGAGTAAAATAAATGATTTACATAAATTCGCAAAATATATTTAATTACTAATAATTTATTAAGTTTATATTGTTTTATTAATAATATTTGAATTAAATAACTGCGTATATTAATAATTATCATAAGAATATCAATTTTTTGTCATCAAAATATATTAAAACAAGAAATATTAAAAAATTTATATAATGATAGCTGGTTTTTTTTACCAATTTTAAATTTTTTTAATGACAAAACAAAACTAATCAAACTAATAATATATCATCATAGAATATTTATATTATCATAAGAATTTTAACTAATAAAAAACATAAAAATAAAAAAAAAATATATAAGCATATATATGTATAATATCAAATTATAATGAATCCAACGAAAGTATATGTAGTTTTAATATTTAACCTTGGTTAAACTTTTCAACTTCTCAACCTACATACTTTTTGCTCTGCAACTTGGACAATAACAATTTTTAGGTGGAATTTTATTTTTCTTGAGGCCAACACATTTTACATGATACCAAAAACGACAGTCTTCACAGAGAATTGTATCATCTTCTGCTGGATCACTGCATTGTTTGCAAGAAAATGTGCTTTTCTCTTGTCTCTGGTTGATTTTCTGTTTGAAATTAATCTAAGCTTCTTCTTCAAAATATTCTTTAACTGAATCTATTGATTTTAATACTTCAGGATCAATCAAATTATCTGAAATATCCTCAACTAACTGAGGTATATTTTTCGTATTTATCAGATACTCATTATTAAGAGCAGCTGTTATAATGTCATTGGTGTTTTTATCTATAATTATCGAGTTTAAAATTTGGATAGTTTGGTTTTTACTGGATTTTGAATTGAAACTCCGAACACGGCATGGAATATTCAATCCAATTGCCAGTGTTTTTTTGGTACCACGAGGCCTACCTAATGATTTTTTTTCAGGAATGATTAATTTGGCTATGTCATACGGTTCAGTGGTGTCACTGCACACGTTGTGTACATTGTTGGACACAGCATCACTTAGTTTTTTTTTTTTTCTTGCTTCTAAATCAACCTGAGCTGTATTTTGAACGTGTTTATTCGTCATTTTCATCCTTACATTCCTTCCTGGAACATTTAATACTGGTTTATCATCATGGATCCTGCTAGATGTTGAAGCATTGCAAACTGGAAATGGTGGACGTTGATCATCATATAGAAGTTGTTGGCCACCATCATTTTCAACATACTAAAGAATAATTTATAAAAAATATTTACTGTCTATATGTACAAGCTTCAAAATAATATTCTAAATAAATAAATAGATAATTAAAAAACAATTTAAATAAAAATGATCAATGTGTATCCACATTTAAATGATTTCCATCATAATTATTAAAAATAGTTAACATTCAAGTATGACTAATGAATATAAAAAAAAAAGTAATAATTGTAAATCACAGTATTAATTTGATATATTTCACATTATGTTGAATTATTATCATTCAAAATAGAATAAGAAATGTATGAATGACTTACATTCTTTCCTGGAACAGTTAATACTGGTTCATCATCATGGACCATGTTATATGTTGAAGCATTACCAACTGGAAATGGTAGACGTTGATCATCAACCATGTCTTGTTGATCATCGCTATTCTCATCATTTATGATTCTTTCATCTTCCTGCAAATAGTATCAAAATACAATGTTGATCACCATATATTAAATATTATTAGTAAATTAAAAAAAATAATGACATCATCTTCTTCTAATGGAGGATAATGGTTGTGTTCAACATCTGATGTTATCAAGCAAAATTTATCCTTTGTTTTATTTATCGTAGCTCTCATCAAAACTGGGCAAATGGGTCTTGTTGTACTGTAAAAGTATAGTTAATCATGAAATAATCAAGAAAACAGAAATATATATAGAACATCAATTGTAATAAATCCGTGTAACTATAAGGTATTAATTGCATTTACTTACGTTCTTGGTCGATTACAAACGAAATTAACTTGGTAATATTCTATTTTATTTGTGTCAAAGATAGGATTTTTACGATTTGATTTATTATACGACGTACTAGATCTCGATGACACTTTGATGTAATCATAATTATCCATTGTATTCACATAATTAAAACAGTCAGATGAAGAATTAAAATCTTTTTCAAACTGGATTTCATTTTTCTCAACATTTTTTCATGCTTTCACTACTTGCTGATACACGGTCAATTTTTCGTTTTCAAAAGCGCTCATATTTTTTTTTTTTTTATTATACTTGTAATATCTCAATCAATTGAAAATTTCTAATGTGCCCAGAGCTGTTTATTTGTGTCTTTGTTTACATATTATTAAGAAGATTCTAGGTACTAACCGTTATTTCGAAAACTTCTGGATGTACTAGTAATCTCGGAAAATTAAAAATAGACCTCCTACAAATATTTTCTTTACGAGACCAGAAAACTAGTGTGAAACTGCAGCGTCACGGCGGAAAATATAACTGTTTGCTCTAAAATTAATATTCGTTTGTATGCTGTACTGCTAGTTTTCTTTAATAACGACAGAGTACAATAAGTGCCTCAACTATAATATTGTTATATTTCGTGGATAACCGTCATCCATGCCGAGTTGTTTTTATATTGCTTCTATTTATTTTTATGATAAACGTCTCAAAAATATACTAAAAAAGCGTAAAAATAGGATTTTCGATAATAAATAATTCACTTTATAAACAATAGTGATCGTAAAACAACATTTTCAATATAAATTTCAAAGGTATGTGTATTTTTTTTTTTTTTGATGATTGGATCAACAAAAGCTTTTATAATTCAGTTATATTTATATTCTAGATGAAACCCAAAGCTGTCCTCAAGCATCCTCTTGGCGGAGAAAAGAAATATAGTTCTTCCACAGAGTGGGAAAATGAGTTGGAAGCATTTAAAAAAACACATCGACAAGAATTTTATGTTTGCAGTACAAAAGTTGACAAAGCACGAATAAATGACAAGTTCCAGTGGAGTTATAGGTTGTACGAATGCCGATACGGTAGTGAGCATGTTTCATACTCTTCTGGTGAACGAAATGCAAGGTAACTTTATAATTGTTTGAACATAATTTTTCAAAAATTTATAAAATATTTGTTTATTTTATTCAATTTTCTTTTGTAGCACTTACAAACGACAATGTCCAGTTTCATTTTCCGTAGGCTTGATGAGTTTGAGGTAAACATAATTTAAACATAATTTTAATCTATATTTTTTTTATCGTTATTCATAATTCAAAATACACTGCAGTTATGATACCCATATAAATAAATATATACCCATAGTTTTTTTAGTGAGGAAAAATCCTTTTAATTTGTTTAAAAAAGAGTTGAAAATATATTAAAAAATAACGTAAAAACTCAGCAATATGCTCAAGGGTTTCAGCTAACACGAAGTTAGTTATACCTAAATTGTCATTTTTTTTCAAGTTTTTTAGGGTTGATTTTGTTTGATTATAAATGTATATTATTACATGAAAATTTTAGAAAAAATTTTTCATAATTTATATACTCATTGTTTTTTAAATTCTTTTTAACATTTTAATAACATATTTTTTTTCTTAATTTGTGTTTTATTATACTTTTTTTAATTAAAAATATATATTACAATATATGTATATATTCTATGATACTATTACATTTGTTTATAGGAGTATTTTCCGTATTTGCCAAAACAACGTCAACCCAAAGACGAAGACAAAAAAAAGATTCAAGAAATGTTAAGTATTGATGGCGATAAGCAAAAGATCAGGAAAGCAGTTCAGGAGAATTTTGGCATAAAAATGTTAAGAAAAGACCTGGATAATATAAATCAGAAGTTAAAGAGTCCTGATGATGACGGGTTGTGGGCAGCTGAGAAACTACTTAAAACAACTTATGGTCACGTATATTATTACTATAAAATTATTGTTTTCATGTTTTACTTGACGTTACATTATTACATATTATATTGTGGAATTTCTTTTGTACAGATTCAGTTAATATAATTTAGCTTGTACAATCTGTTTTTTTTTTTTAGTGCTTTCCATTTGAAAAAATAAAAAGATAAATTTTTCAAATTTTTGTTTAAGTATTAATATACAAATTTATGATTAAGCAAATATTTAAATTCAATAGTAAAATTTTGAATATTACATTCCAACAATTAAATGATAATTCATTTTTTTTTTAAATTATATTTTATAGATGCTGAAACACAAATTCTCCGTGAAAAAGATGGTTTTCAAGGCCTATATTTTACAACACCAACTATGAAAGCCCATATGAGTGCATCTCCTGAAATCATTTTTTTCGATGGGACTTATAATTTATTCAAAAGAGGTTTTGTATTACTTATATGGGTTGTGATGGACAAATATTCAAAAACTCAAGTCGTTGGCATCGGAATCGTCGCAGATGAAAAAGCTTCAACTATCAAATGGCTTTGGGAATGTTTTAAAAACAGTAATCAGAATGCTTGTAGTAAAACTTCTTGTGTCAGGACTGACAAGGATTTAAATGCCAGGTTAAGGATACAGGAAGTGTTACCACACGTTCATTTACTTATATGTTTATACCATTCTTTAAAAATTTTTGGTAATGAAATAACAATTGAAAAGAGTTTCATCTCAAAGACAAGAAATGTTATATGTTATAAACAAAATGGCTAAAAGTTCATCTCAACTAGAGTACGACAATCATTATAAAGAGTTTTGCAACATTGCACCATTCTCAGTAAAAGAATATTATGATTTGAATTGGCATAATTGTACCGAGCAATGGGTAGTGTTTGCTATGTTTGATAAAAATTTAGGAAATACTACAAATAATAGATTAGAATCTCTAAATGGAAAAATTAAAAACGTAATGAAAAATAGAGACAGATTAGTTCCAGCTATAAAAAATTTATTTGCATTCCTTAAAACAAAAAAAAAAGACATCAATTACGAAAAAATTCAAAATATTATAAAGAAAAAAGTGAAGCACTTTTTAGGGGATGATGATCGTGATGATAAACTAAAATTCAGAGACGCATTAGCTAAACCATCATTTCAAAAAGTTGAAAATGAAATAAACAAAAAAAATCTAGTCACATTTCGAACGACAGATGACGATAATAAAAGTTGCACATTTCAAATAAAATTGTTGACATGTTAAGTTTCTTCAACTCAATGTGAATGCCCTATGTGGACTGGCAACTTGTTGCCATGTAGACACATGTTTGCTGTAAGGAAACATTTTGGCATGCCTTTGTATGAACAAAAGTTATTAGGACGTTGGGCTATTGTTGACAGTAAGCATGACCTTGTAGAAGACACTTCGATAGAAAATCCTGTTCTTCATACTGATAGAAGTAATATACTTTGTGTGATAACTCCTAAAAAATTGAAGAAAAATCAAAAAATAGATATACTGCAACCAATGTTAAAAAATATATTACATCAAACAAGTCAATGTTCCCAAAATGAATTCGATGCTCGTGTTGACTTGTTAACTGATCTCCAAAATTCATGGAACAAAAATGAGCAGGTCATGTTGGTCAAAGTTAGTAGTAATAACTTGAGTAATATTGTCTTTGATGATTTTGCAAATTTATCAATACATAAGGAAAATGAATGTGAAACACTAGAAGCAACAGACAGCTCAAAAATTACATTAAAGTATGATGATAATTATGATATTACTCGCTTATCTTTACCAGCACCGATTAAAAACATTGGTCGTGGAAAAAAATTATGTTCCACACTCAAAATTCCAAAACAGAAGACGAAATCTATTCCGATTGTGCAAAAAAAAATTCAAGCCAAATTCATCAACTACTGTCATACATAGTGGATTCTTCGAAGATAGATATGGTCATAAGTGGTGAACACATAATTTTATCTGAAGAAATCCCAAAAACAGTCGCTGATATTCCAGATCCACTTACTCATGAGTGGGTAAATCTTGAAATATTAAAGAAACATGTTGTTACCGAATTAATAGACGACTTGAAAGTACTTGTTTCTCAGAAATCAGTAACATGGAAGAAATGCAAAATCTGCTTAGAGAAAATAGAAACTGGGCAAAAAAGAGCGGTTAAAAAAAGGTTTTGTTGTTCATCATGTCTGTACAACTTTCACAGAGAGTGTGAGGGCATTCAAAAAATGTCAAGAGCGGAGTTTGTTTACTGTAACCAGTGCAAGAAGTAGTTGGATTCATTATAATTTGATATTATACATATATATACTTATATATTTTTTTTTTTTTTTTATGTTTTTTATTAGTTAAAATTCTTATGATAATATGAATCTATTATGATGATATATTATTAGTTTAATTATTTTTGTTTTTTCATTAAAAAATTTTAAAATTGGTAAAAAAAACCAGCTACCATTATATAAATTTTCTAATATTTCTTGTTTTAATATATTTTGATGACAATAAATTGATATTCTTATGATAATTATTAATATACGCAGTTATTTAATTCAAATATTATTACTAAAACAATATAAACTTAATAAATTATTAGTAATTAAATATATTTTGCGAAATTATGTAAATCATAAACCTTGTCGACTAGCATAGTTTTTCTAAAAAGTTCTATGGCATAGCGCTTGGGTAGAAATAGTTCAGGCATGACGGCTATAGAGCGGCGTTATAATCGTTTATTGAAATGATTCCAGCTCTACCAACATTCGTAAAATCACAACAAAAAATAATTAAACGCATAACCTTTTTTATTTGTTTACTCTTGTTGACAAATGACAATACGATATTCTGACAGTCAATCAATCAATTAATGTAGACTGTAAACAACTGTAAACAAAGAACAACAAAAAAGCTATAAATGCCGCTTTTTTTTTTTTTCAAAGTTGGCTGCATCTAAAAAAACGAGTGTGAAGTTAGCAGAACTATGCTCAAAATGCTGCACGCAGCATTTTTCCAGCATAGTCCTCAGCGGCCATTTTTTAGTAAGTTTTTGGTGATAAATAGTGACCAAAGTGCTATGGCATAGAACTTTGTTGAAAAACTATGCTAGTCGACAAGGGCCTTTACATTAAAACACAAAAAGACGAAGTCTTTATATGTATACAGAAAGACTTTTCGTCTTTTCGTCTTTAGTTGTAAATATTGCTTATATAGGAATTCTTTTCGTCTTTTCGTCTTTTCGTCTTTAGTTGTAAATATTCCGTATATAGAAAGACTTTTTCTTTTTTCGTCTTTTCGTCTTTCCGTTTTTTCGTCTTTTCGTCTTTAGTTGTAAATATTGCTTATATAGGAAAACTTTTCGTCTTTAATTGTAAATATTACTTATACAGAAAGAATTTTCACCTTTTCGTTTTCAGTTATATATATATTATACATAAGCAATATTTACAACTAAAGACGAAAAGACGAAAAGACGAAAAGATGAAAAGATGAAAAGATAAAAGACTTTTCTATACAAGCAATATTTACGACTAAAGACGAAAAGACGAAAAGACGAAAAAAAATATCACTAAAGTCTAGGGATATTTCGTCTTTTCGTCTTTTCGTTTTTTCGTTTTTTCGTCTTTAGTTGTCCGAATAGCCACTTTGGTTTTTTATTTGATGAAATACGTTATGAATTGAATGGGGTTTTAATTGATAAATCAAGAAATGACGGTATAACATCCACAATGACAAATTAATTATCTCTGGATCACAGAATGAATTATGGAAACGAAGGATGGTTAGGACTTCATGGTAATGATATAAAGTTAATAGATGACAAGGGATTTTTTGATGTATGTATACCTATAACAAGAAATTTTGGTTTTGCTGAAGATTATCAAAAAATAATTGTAAATGTTAAACATGAATTATTTATGGTACGATCACGTTCTAATTTAAATGCAATGCTTTGTTTTGTCGGAAATGGAGCTAGTACTTCGCAGTTTGATTCAAAAATTTAAAAAAAAAAATGGCTTGTTTCAAAATTATCAAATAAGAACAAAATTGAGATGATGAAATATATCCAAAAAGATCGAACCATCTTTATGGGATTCAGAAGTTGGGATTTATATAAATACCCATTGCTGTCGACAACTACACATCATATATGGACTGTAAAAACTGCAACTGAACTAGAAAAGCAACGTTATATTCTTGGTTTTCAAACAGATAGGAAAACTAATTGGGATAAAGATATAACATATTTTGATCATTGTAAAATAACGAATGTTAAGCTATATCTAAATTTACAGATTTTTCCTTATGGAAATTAAAATCTTGGTATTGAAAAAAATCAATTATTTATATTATATCATATGTACGCTAATTTTGCTGAGTTTTACTATGACTCAAAGATAGATTCAATTCCAAAAGAAACTTTTATCACAAATTGTGATTGATTGTAGTAAACAAAATGAGTTTTTAAAGACCGGTGCTGTTGATGTACGTTTAGAATTCGAATCAAAAGATAACTTTCCTCAAGGGACGACTGCGTTTTGCTCAATTTTACATGATTAACTAATTGAATATAGACCAATAAGCAGTTTTTTTTGGTACATAAGTCGACGTGCATAAAATGTAAATCAAAAAATAAGGTTTTTTTAAAAAAAATAAATATTACATAAACATTTTCAATTGAGTTTTTGTTTTTTTTATTTCTCCATTTACATACAGATGAATATTTTTTTATTATAAATTAGTTTGAATGTTTAATTTATTATTCCATAATATTATTATCATCATAATTTATTACAGTATCTTCTAATGTTATTTTTTTTCTATTATTTTTACCAGTACGAACAATAGTTAAAACTTCTTTTTCAGCTGCTTCATCCAACTCTTCGAATTCTTGTTCCTCACTGTTGAAATGTTCAGCATATGTTTTTGGCAAATATACATAGTATTGTCCATCAATTTCAGCTGTTAGTGCTGCACCAAACTTTGATCCAATAAATTTTCTAACTTTTGTTATGTGGTAAACTGTATTATTTTGCGAATCATTCAAAGATCTACGTTGTTTGCCTTTGGAAAGTAATTTGAATTTAACAAAAAAATGCGATAATGTTCAATAATGTTCAAATATTTCGAATATAAAATTAATAATTTTTGAAGAATTGTATAAAACTTACTTGATTTGTTGGTTGATTTTTAGTTGCACTGCTGAGGAGCTCGTTTAGTTTTGGAAACTTTTTTTTTGATGATAGACTTGGAAACAACAGTCTTCATACTATGAATTCTTCCCCCACTATTATGCTACTTCTACCAACTGATTTTTCATTGGTTGTGCAGCGGTAAAATATGGAAGGGAAAACATTGTGGGTGGTGAATTATATATATTATGGAAGAGATGAAACTTTTCAATTCCGAAAATTTGCACCTGACTGTTTAAACAAGTTCAAACTTGTGTTGAGGGATCAATTTTATTGTATTTTTTCATAATGGAAAATCTCACAAATTGAAGAAAGTATTTCCCAGAATGATTTATTGATTGAATTCCATTGTTCAAACGAGTTTTAACCTGTTTCATCATGTTTTTAACTTTTTTTTAAATTTATGAAAAATTTACCTGGATCTAATATATTCCTTATATTAAACTAAAAATTAAAATTTAAAAGTATAGACTTGTTTATCATTATTATTATTCATCAATAAATCCGGTCGTTGTAATAATCTATTCGTGCAAATGAATAAATAAATGTTACCAACGTCTTGCAGCACCTTTTTTTTATATCGTGATATAATTGATCGAAATTATACATCAATAGTTTATTAAAATATAACTCAAAAAATAATTTTGTACATGGTAATAATGAATATTTTTCAATAGACGAAGCAAATACTTGATGATTATTTGAATACATTCGTTTTAAAAAGCCTTTTTCTGGAAATATCGCAAAGTCTTCCATTTTTACACTTCTATGTAAGTAACGTACAATAGCATAGTTGTATTAGACTGCAGGTATAGTTTCTAGAATTTTTATACAGTATCTGATCCAGGGTGTTTTATTTATTAATTCTTTCATTGAGTTTTCAAGCAATACTATTTTTCTATTTTCTTGCTTGAAAACAACAGATCTTGTGTTGTGTGAGTAATCAAGAATTATTTCAATATCGATGCATTTAATTGTTGAATATTTTTTTTCTAATTCACTCGTATTTTCAGTAGCCGAAAACCATGATGATATGAATTTATATTTATTCGAAAAAATTTCCCATGTATCTATTAGAAATAAAACTTCTTTTTTTGAAATATTATTACAAATTTGAATAATTATATCATTATCTTTTCCGAATCCAACACTTAAGATCTTTGTTTGTGACTCGTTAAGTCCAGTTGTGAGTATTAAGAGAAGATTACTAGTTGATATTGTTAACTTTACTTATTAACTTGATAAGGAAGATTCGTTGTTTCACTGCTAAAGAGCTCCTTCAGTCTTTTTAAAGAAAACTTTTCTAATGATAGACTTGGAAACACTGGTCTTTATACTGAAACATTCTTCCGCTACTAATATGTTAGTCCTACCAACCGATGTTTTATTGGTTAAGTAGCTATACAAATAGAAAGAAAACACTGTGGTTGGTTAGGTTAGTATTTTAATATTTTCTAATTCTCAAAATTTGTTCTCACTGTTTAAACAAATATTTTTTTGTGAAAAAATATAACAAAAGTTAAGTTTAAACTTGTTCTAAAAAGATTGATTCCTATTGTGTTTTTATTCATAAAAGAAATAATTGAAAAATCTCCTGATTAGGTGAAAGTTTTTCTCAGAATATATTTCAAAGTTTAAACTAGTTTTAACCCGTTTTATAATGTTTTATCTTCTCTTAAAATATAGAATTTATGGAAATTTACATAGGTTCAACTTATTTACTATATTACATTAAAAAAAAATTAAAAAGAAAAATTTTTATTATTTTAAATGGATTTATTTATCTAACTTAAATTAACAAAACTGTTCATTATTTATTCCTTCACATTTTAAACAATCTTTTATAGCAACATGAAGAAATAGACCACATTCATCGGTATCTTTATTTGAGTTACTTTGCAAAGAGTGTCGTTTGCATTTTCTTAATCCAAAAGTTGAAGAATTCATCTGCTGTTCCTCCGATAATTTCTCCCAGAATTCATCAATTTGATGCGATGAGAATTTTATAATTATTGGTGATGGAAGTGTTGTAATTTCTGCTTTAGCTAAATCGCTTATTTTTGTTACAGCACAAAAATGAACTATGGACTTATATAAACTTGCTCTCATTGAAAAAGTCTTGCTATACCATGATTTATATCTTTCTGCATTTTCAACTGAACATTTATAATTTGCATTATTTAAATGCATTGATTCATGTTTTATAGCTGAATGATTAGATTCAAGTATTTTTATATCAGGACATCCTAAATCCTCCAAGTTGAAACTGTTGGTAAATTGTGAGAAAGTATAAGAGTTAGCCACTTTTTTTTATTTTCTCCTTTCATGAACAAATAATTAAATTTTCCAATAATCTCTTCACTAATGATATTTGAAAGATTAGTGTATTCTTCAGTGCCATTTTCCCATGATATTCCATGATGATATATTTCACAATTGGATACTGTTTCTTGATATTTTTCACTTAATGATGCTCTATCACATGGTGGTTTGAATATTATTGCTTTTGGTTTCATTTTAGAACTTAATGGTTCAATAGCTAATTCCTTTAATACGAATAAACCTTGCTTTTCTTGGAAACCTTGAAAATCAATGAATGCTGACATTTTTTTAAAACTTTTTTATAAGATGTTTTCTCACTAAACTCTTGTGAAATTTACTAAAAATTTTGATGATGCACTCACTTAAACTGAATTATCCCCACTTTTTGAAAAACTACTAGCGCAATGGTTTAAAATAATTTAACTTTAATATCAAATTAACATCCATCGGTAATGACGTTTTTTAGGAAATAATAAATTGAATTAAAAAAAAAAAAAAAAATCCTTCGAGCCGGGTTCGAACCACCGAACAATGGATACCTCTTTTAATAAATCGAACCAATTACAGTCCATTGCTCTACCAACTGAGGTATCGAAATTTTATTTGAAATATTATATTTTATCATTGTAGCATAATACATTCGAAATTTGTTTTAATGGTATAACTTAAAAGGTTCTTGAATGTTAATATCATAATCCTTAGATAAGAATTATGCTGACGAATTTTTAGTACAAATGAAATATTATTTTATAGTAGATAAAGCAGTCATTGAGGTCAGGCTAAGTATGAGCAGATGATGAGAAATGCTGAATATCATGAGAACAATGTCAGCGATATTCATAACAATTATTAATTATAGTAATATAGAAGAAAACAAGTACATATCGAGCTATATCAATAAATACATTTTTATATAAAAATAATGTCTGCCAAATGTTAATCAATTTGTGTCACCATCAATCATTGACTTCAATATTCGGGGTGCTAGTTCACGTATTGTTTCGTTGTGTCTTGTGTTGGCTTCTGTAATCATCAACGAAAGTCATCCAAAATGACCCTCAACAGTCATTGGAACAACATACAACAATGTACATTTACAATTATTCATACACATTCCCTCCTAACCTGCTAGCCTGTAGGTAATAGCAAAATAGGAGGATTTCAAACGTTAAGTGCTAGGAAAGTTTAATATAAATTTTAGTAATGGAACGGGATAAATACTTTTAAGATAAACCAAATATCTAATAATTAATAAAATAACTAACCCGGCCCGTAACAATATATTTATTATACTTACGTTTTCTGTCTTCTGACATAAACGACATTTATAAAACTAATAACCAAAGTCAGATACACATTTATATAACCTGAAAGTAGTGTGACAATCCCTCCAGCTCATGCTATTGGGAAAAATGTTCTTTATAAATACACGAGATAATAGATTTTACACAGAGTAATAAAAAATTAAGGTCATTAAGGTAGTTATGAAAAATTAACAAAAAAAATTTGTTTTTTTTTTTTTATTTATTCATTTATAATTCAATTACAATAGTGTATTTTCGAACCACCACCCGTAAGGAAGTAAATAATTTCTTAATGTTTATATTTTTTACGTTCATTAACAATTTTTATAAACATTTTTATTATGCATCGGTCGTTCCATTCAGGATCATCCGTAAAAAGTCGCTGTTATCCATTGTGCCTCCCACCATTCGCGAGATAATGAAGATTAACGACGCACCAATGACCGCAGTAATTACTCTGAGTACTTTGAAGTTGTAAGTTGTTGAACATGTGTATGACACAATTTCGTTTGAGATCATATATGAAACGGGAATTTCTCGGAGCTCGTCCGAAGCTGACGAAAAATAAGGAAATGACTAAAGTCATTCACGTAAAAACACACCCAATGCGATCCTGATTGATTATATTTGTCGATATTTGCAATAATTCCACAAGGTTTCGTTCAAACATGTGCTAGTTAATCACTAGCATATACTTCAGCACGTGTCAAATCCGTTGTTATGTGCCAGGTTGCTATTTTTATTAAATTTTAAATTTTTATTCTCGATACTATTTTAAAATAAATTACAATTGATGAAATAATTAAATAATAAATTGATAACAATAGAAAAACAACAACCTGACATTTAACTATTTGTAATCCTCTTATTTTGCTATTACCTACAGGCTAGCGGGTTAGGAGGAATGTGATTAGGTTGTAGAAAATAAATGTACCTTGTAGTTTTAAAATCTAATTGTTTTTGATGGCACGTCAGTCTGGATAGCCGCCGTTGATGGAAGTCAATGGATCAAATTCAAGATACAATGAATTAAATATATGAAGAAACACCCCGAATAATTAAAAGTCAATAGTTAGGTGGTAACACAAATAAATTTTCACTTCAATATTTTTTTTTTAAATCTAATTAGGTGTTTAATTATTTTATGAGATGTTGACAGATTTAAGTATAACACGAGAGTGAGTTCTCTCTTTAAAATTATTTTTTTTATATTTTTTTAACTTCTAAAATTTTTGAGTTGGACTAATAATTAGCCAATGGCCAGTTATTGTTCACATGGTAGTCAGCATTATAAAATTATTATAAAATGATTTGTCTTTACTTTAACGGATGTAAAATATTTATTTACAACGTCTTTTTGAATAATTGAAATAGGTCAGCAAAATTAAATGAAAAATTGTAAAAATGTTAAAATAAAAATAATATAATTTTTAAATAAATTGAATAACGAAAATATTGCGTTACATTCCAAACTTAAAAATAAATGGTTAAATTTTAAAAAGAAACGTCATCGCAAATGCGAATACGTAACAACTCCCTGCCCGATGAAATCGTTGGCTAGCTGTTTTAACGCTAGCAACGATTTACTCTATTGTTTACATATATTTTTGTGTTTTGTTAAAAATTTTATCAATTTTTTTATATGTTTCTTTTTATTATTTTTTTATATCTTTTTGTATTTTGAAAAAGTTTTTCTCTTTTTTTTTTGAATTATAAAATCAAAATTATATTAAAAGTTTATAGTAATCTGCCTATATTTTTTTTATTTTTTTGTATTTGTTATATCCGATATTACCCGGTTTTAATCAATTAAAAGTGTTATTTGACCCTAATCGGTTAAGATTACTAGGTCAGGTCTTCGGCGCGAAGTAATGAGACTTAAGGCAAGAGAGTATTGAAATAAAAATAGGTAGATGGAGTTTTGATTTTTATATATGTAATATGTTTATTTGCTGTGGATGTGTTGAGTTTGTTACAGTATTTCTTTACAATTATATGGCTTAGAATTACTTACATTGATTGAGTGCGTTGATACAATAGTGTTGTTTTAATAGATGAATGGAGTAGAATTGGCTGGTTGATGAATAATAATATTGTTCGTGATATTTTCTATTGTCTATTATTAATTAACACGCGTCAACTGATCAACAAAAGAATTTACCGGAAAAGAGTGTCGCACTTCTACTGTAAGTGAACTTATTCTTACCGAACTGATAAAATACTTTTATTATTACAATTGATTTAAGAATTTCGGTGATCAAAATTATAATAATTATTTTAAGTTCTTGAATTAATTGTAGCGTAGATGTGAGGTTGGTCCCATCCAAACGATAACTGACTTTTCGTTAGTTTTTCCGGGGTTTATAAGGGATTTTTAAGGATAAGGATAGCGTGGGACCGGGTGTATCGGTCCCTTGATGTCAGTGGGGTTTTTGGGTCAAAGTCGTAAAATTCGTATTTTATTAGTTTCATGTGTTCTTATCTTATTTATAATTTCCTAAGTTTGAGAATTTTTAGTTTCGGGTTACCTTTTTTTTATGACTGTCGATGCATTTTGGAAGTTAAATTTCTGTGAATAGTTTCTTTTCTCATAGTTTTATAAATTTTACGACTTTCGGATGTGTGTTTTTCTATTTGGGTTCTTAGATAATTTTTTTATGATTGTCTGGCGTCGTGGAGTGAATTTGATATTTGATCACATTTTATTGCTTTTTTTATTTCGGTTTTCTTTCTAATGTTGATTTGTTCAGTTAGCTTGTGTCTGTTTAATTTTATCTTCTATTCTTATCTCTATCGTGTATTATTATTTTACTTATTCTTACGTACTTCTACGGATGTAACACCCCCACCCTTAAGAATCAAGGTTGGGGAGTGCAATGAACACAACGAGATTTGGGAATCTCATGTCGTCGTTTTTGCTTATGTCTAATCTTAAATTCTAAGTGAGAGTCAATTAAAAGGAGTTAAAATTCCTTACTTTATTATCATGGATCTGGTGGAATTTCTCCTCTTCTTTTTTTTTTTTTTTTGTTTTGTTTGAGGGTTTAACTTGCTTTATTTGTTCTCTCTAAATTATCTTATATCTAGTTTTTTTTTTTTTTTTTTTTTGAAATTTATCTGGTGACTTTAAATCATTAAAACTTAGTTTACCTATCTATTGTTTTTTTTTTTTTTTTTTTTTTTTTTTTTTTTTTTTTTTTTTTTTTTTTTTTTTTTTTTTTGAATGATTTTGCTGTCTTATTATTATACTTATTCTATTTCTTAATTTCTATGTTGTTTCTTCGTCTGTTGTTATGTTTCTTGTTCCTTTACTTGTTCCGCTGTTTGGTTATATCTCGTCCAACGCTCTTCTTGCTGCTTCTCGTTTGGCTTGAGCTTTTGTTTTGCCTCTTCCTGTATATATCTCCTCTCTATTGTCTCTTTTGAATTCCACTGTCATGACGAATGTCAGGTCGTGGTCCGGTCCGAATCTCGGTCCTTCTTTGTATTTTGGTTGTTCTTTTATTTTTATTAGGTATTCCTGCAACTCTGATGTTGGGTTTTTTGTTGCATATCTTTCGTGCTCTGGGCTCCGTCTGTCTTCACTAAAATCACGACTGTTTTTGAGGCTTCTAGGATAGTCTTCCATGCAGACTTCCATTGAATCATTTGAATAGTCTATTGAGGTGAGTGAACTTGTTGAGCCTAGAGGTGAAAAGCTGAATTCTGGACTTTTTGGGACGAAGATTGGGCTACTTGGTCTTGGAGATTCTGCCTCTGATTCTGATCTGAGATCTGGGTTTCCTTTGTTTGTTGATTTTGGAGATTCTATTTGGTTGTCTACGTTTGACGGTGTTGGTTGAGCTGTTGCTTGTGCCTCGAGTTGTTGTTCGACTTGCTCTTCGATTGCTTTCCTCATTTTTCTCATTATTTCCTTTATGGCATCGCTTTCTGTTATTGTCACTGAACAGCTTGTTAGTTTTATGTCTTTTATCTCGATGTTTGTCCTCGTTGTTTCGTTCCCTCTTGTTTCGAAGTCTTGAATTAGTGTTACTTCGTAGGTGCATTTATTTTCTGTGCGTGTTTTCTTGTTTGCTCCTTCCATCTATGTTAGTAAAAATAAAAAAAAAATGGGGAGAAAATGAGAATGTTTTCATTAGTCATCGAGGGAGGTTGTTGTATGAGGGGTCGTTAGTTATTGTGTTTTGTGTGAATGTTCTTTTTTTTTTTTTTTTTTTTTTTTTTATTAGTTGTGAGGATTTGTTGGGTGTGTGTGTGTGGTATATATATATTTTTTTTTTTTTTTTTTTTTTTTTTTTTTATTCTAAATATCCGCCTCTTTGTGTTGCGTGGGTTGTCTGGTTTCCGTGATGGGTTTCGTGGTTCATGTTGTGGTTATGTATGAAGTCTGGGTGTGGAGGTACTGTCGGGTATAGTTGTTGTAATTCTGTCTGTGTTTCTTCTTCTCCGTCTTCTATCTCTTTGTTCCTCTCTTCTGCCCTTCTGTGGTGTTCTCTTCTTTCGTGGATTAGCATTGTTGCCATACTGTCCCATACTGCCGCTATCATGTGTATAGACCAGCCGTATATCTTTTGTAATGCGTATCCATGTAGTATTGTGTCGGCTATCATCTTAATTATTTGTAGAATTGCAAATATTCCAATTATGCCTGCACTTATGTTTCCGAACCATGTGAATTGGGACCATCTTCTGATCCAGAAGCTTTCAACAAGTGTGTTCAGTTCTTCTTCTCCGAAGATGTTCATAAATGTTCTCTCGTTGTTGACTGTTGATCTCTCTGCTGCTTTTGCTGCTAGGTCGTCTAGGATGACTGCTTTTTCTATTGGGAACATTATTCTTTCTTTCATTTTGTTCAGGTCGTCTTTGGTGTAGATTCCTGTCTCTGCTAAGTCGTGTGGTCCGATGTAGGTCCATGTTTCTTTTGCCATTGGTTTCAGGTTTTGTGGTTCGTATGTTTCTACTGGCTTTGGTGTCATTTTGTACCAATTGTTGTTGTAATAAAACATTTGTGGTAGTGGTGAGTTGCATGGTATTTTCTCTTCTTTTACCAATATGTGTGTTCTTGGGGTGATGAAGTATGAAGAGTTGCTTTTCCATACTGGGAGTGCGCTGTAGCATTCGTCTGTTTGTCTGAAATTCGTGTTTACTGGCATGCATTTTATGATGTGTATTATTTCTCCTGCTGTGATTGCCATGTAACCTGGGTTGCCCATGTGTCTGTAGGCGAATTCGTCTGGCATTGTTGTTGCTAATGCTAATCTGTTTTCTAGTACTTGTTTTTCCATTCTGCATCTATGCATCATGAAATCTTTGTACATGTTTTCCATGTTTTTCCTTATATGTTTTTCTAGGTATACGAATTTCGTGTTCATATATATGAATGGATCGAAGTTTTCTTCCGTCATTCTGGCTATGTCGAATTGAAGGTTGAATGTGACATATATTTTCGTGTGCTCTGTCTGGTATATGTCAAGTCCGCAAAATTGTCTTGTCAGTCTTTCGGCTAGCGTTATTGTTGTTGTCTCTGTTATTCAATTCTTTCTTTGTAATTTTTGTTTTTGTTTGTTTGGTTTGTGCTTTCTTCTGTTGAGTCATTTGTCTTACTCTCGTATTTTTCTCTTATTGCACTCATACTTGCTATGAGGTTTACCAATTTCTCTTTTGTGTCTGTCCCTTTCGTTAGGGTAATTTCTCTGTTACTTCCATTCTTTTTTTTACGTTTTATTAAGGCAACTAGTGGGCCGATTGTGCTTTTGTCTTCTTGTGACTCTTTGAAATCTTCCAGTTGTAGCTCTGGACAGATTATTTCTATTTTCTCTTTTGTGGTATTATATATTTTCATATAAGCTTTTCCATTTGTCGCATGTACTAAACAATTACCACCATATACACCATCTCTAAGTTTGAGTGTGTTTATGTATCCATCTTTTTCGTCTTTCTCTGACACAGGTAGATGGACTATTTGTTCGCAGTTTGGTTCAATGGAGTATACTTCTCCGAATGAACACTATTTGTCTCCGACTTTCAAATATTTTTTATCATAATTTATTTCTGCTTTGTTTTCATTAAAGAATTCTGATCCCAGCAGGCCGTCTTCTATGAGGTCTGTTGAATCTGGGATTACGTGACAAGTTGTGTCAGTATCTAAAATTTTTATTATTGCTGTACCTAACGTAGTGAAAGGTGACCCTGATATACCTTTTATTGTTATCGTATTATTAAAATTAATATTGTTACTGTTGACGTGTGATTCTTTTATTAGGCAAGGTGAAGCGCCTGTATCTATTAGGAAGGTTGAAGTTATTTTCTTCTCTTGTGTTATCACTATAAAAGGTAGTCTATCGTGGGTTATTGTGTCTATTGTGACAACTCGTCGCTCTCTTCTTCTGCGTTCTCTACTGTCGTCATCGCATTTGCTCGTCTCATATTTCTGTTTTGTTGTTGGTTTTGGCGTTGATATTGGCCCCCTCGATTGTTTCTCGAGGCAGGCCCTTGGCCGTTTCCCTGGGCGTTTTCGTCATCGTATTTTTTCCTTCTGCACTCATTAATCGTATGTCTTGGAATGTGGCAATATTCGCATTTTTCTATGTTTCTATTTGTTAGATTATTAAAAAAACATCTTTCGGTTGAATGACTTGTTTTCTTACATATTTGGCAATAAAGTTCGGTTCTTGTCGCGTTGTTATCATTGTTATTACTATTATTGTTGTTAATGCTATTCGTTGGTCTTGATGTTTGAGTTCTTGTACATTTGTTTGAGGGGCATACTCTTGATGTATGACCTTTGCCGTTACATGTGTAGCAAGTAATATCGTTTAGTGTAGGTTTTTGTACGTTATTGTTTTGAGGTGTATTACGGTTTTTCAACCTTTTTAGTTCGTAACAGTCGTTTATGTGGTGGCCTAATTTTAGGCAGTGTGTACATTTTATTTTTGTGTTTGTGGGTGTGTTCGAATTTTTATTTGTATTCCTGTTCTTGTTTAATTCAATTGTGCTTACGTTTTGTATTCTTCTTGTTCCGTCATTCTTTCTTATTGCCGATCTTATTTCTTCTTGTTCTTCTAGTTCTATTGCTTTCTGGACAAGTTCTGTGAGTTCTCTTTCTTTTTTTAGTTGACGACTTATTTCTGGTATCGTGCCTATTATAAATGTGTTTTGCAATATGTCATCTACTCTATTTTTCCATAATTGTGGATTCTCGCCTTCGACTGCTTCGTGAGCGTCATTTATCGCTGAGCCGGCGTCTCTTATACGTCTTGCAAATTTTCTTACACTTTCATTTGGTTTTAAACTTATACTAGTTTTACTACCTAAAGAGAGCACAACTTTGTTAATCATAGAATTTGAAAAACACCAAGGAACCGAAACAACTAAATATCAAAACACCCAAACACCACAAAACCAAAACTCCTGAACATCAAAACACCAAACACCAAAAAACCAATATACTAAAACACCAAACACCGAAACACCAAACACAAAAAAACCAAAATACTAAAGCACCAAACACCGAAATACTGAGATGCTGAAAAATCAAAATACTAAGACACTGAAATACCAAGACACCAAACATCAGGAAATCAAAATAGTTGTTTTGGTTTTTATGGTGTTCGGGTATCTTGGTATTTCAGTGCCTTAGTATTTTGGTGTTTTAGTATTTTGGTTTTTTGGTGATTTGGTGTCTTGGAATCTTGGTGTCTTGGTTTCTTGGTATCTTGGTTTGTTGATGTTTGGTGTCTTGGTATTTTGGTGTTTCGGCATTTCAGAGTCTAGGTGTTTGGTGTTTGAGTATTTTGGTTTTTCAGTTGTTTCAATTTCTTGGTGTTTGGCTATCTTGGTATTTTAGTGTCTCAGTTTTTTTGTAATTTAGTAATTTGGTTTTAGTATTTTGGTTTTTTGTTGTTTAGGATTTTGATGTGTTGGTGTCTTGGTAGTTCAGGGTCTTAGTATTTTGGTGTTTTGACATTTCAGTGTTTAGGTGTTTGGTGCTTTAGTATTTTGGTTTTTCTGTGTTTGGTGTTTGGTGTTTTGATGTTCAGTCTTGGTTTCTTGGTGTACGGGTATCTTAGTATTTTGGTGTCTTAGTATTTTGGTGTTTGATTAGTTTGGTTTTTTGGTGTTTTAGTGTCTTGGTATCTTGGTGTCTTGTTTTCTTGGTATCTTGGTTTCTTGATGTTTTGTGTCTTGGTATTTTGGTGTGTTAGTAGTTTGGTGATTTGGCATTGCAGTGTTTAAGTGTTTGGTGCTTTAGAATTTGCTTTGGTATTACAGTGTCTTAGTATTTTGGTTTTTTTGTGTTTGGTGTTTTGGTGTCTTGATGTTTGGTGTCTTGGTATTTTGGTGTGTTAGTAGTTCGGTGATTTGGCATTGCAGTGTTTAAGTGTTTGGTGCTTTAGAATTTGCTTTGGTATTACAGTGTCTTAGTATTTTGGTTTTTTTGTGTTTGGTGTTTTGGTGTCTTGGTACCCTGATTTCGTGGTGTTTAGTTATTTCGGTTTTTCTGTGTTTAGGTGTTTGGTCTTCTAGTATTTTTGTTTTCTGGTGTATGGGTGTTTTTATGTTCAGTTGTTTCTGTTTCTTGGTGTTTAGCTATCTTGGTATTTTAGTGTCTCAGTATTTTAGTGTTTTAGTATTTTGGTTTTTTTTGTGTTCGGTGTTTTGGTGTTTTGGTGACTTGGTCTCTTTGGTTTCTTGGTGTTCAGGTTTTTTGATATTTTGATGTGTCGGTATTTTGGTTTCTCTGTGTTTAGGTGTTTGGTGTTTTAGTTTATTGGTTTTTTGGTGTTTGGTGTTTTGATGTTCAGGTGTTTTGGTTTTTTGGTGTTTGGGTCTTTTGATGTTTAGTTGTTTCGGTTTCTTGGTGTAGCGGTTTTTAAGTACTTTGGTGTATGAGTGTTTGGCGTTTTGATATTCAGACGTTTGATGTCCTGGTGTTTTATTGTTGTGGCATTTTTGTGTCTTGGTATTTTGGTGTTTCGGCATTTCAATGTCTAGAAGTTTTGTAGTTTAGTATTTTGGTTCATTTGTGACTGGTGTTTTGATGTTTTGACGTCTTGGTATCTTTGTAAATTGAGTTCTTTGTGTTTAGGTGTTTTTGTACTGTGGTGTCTCCGTGTTTCGGTTTTTTAGCATTTTCGTGTCTTGGTGTTTAACTGTTTTGGTGTCTTGGTATTTTCGTATTTGAGTTTTTTTGTTTATGGTGTTTTGATGTTCAGTTGTTTTGATTTCTTGGTGTTTGGGTATCTTGATATTTGAGTGTCTTAATGTCTTAGTATTTTAATGTTTTAGTATTTTGGTTTTTTTTGTGTTCGGTGTTCTGGTTGTTTGGTATCTTGGTTTCTTGGTGTTTAGGTGATTTGGTGTTTTGGCATTTCAGTGTCTAGGTGTTTGGTGTTTTAGTATTTCGGTTTTTTTGTGTTTCATGTCTTAATGTCCTGGTATCCTGGTTTCGTGGTGTTCAGGTGTTTTGATATTTTGGTTTTTCTGTGTTTGAGTTTTAGTATTTTAGTTTTTTGGTGTTTGGGGTTTTGATGTCTTAGTGTCTTGGTATTTTGATTTCTCGTTGTTTAGGTGTTTCGTGTTTTTGTATTTTGGTTTATTTGTGTTTGGTGTTTTTATGTTTTGGTGTTTTAGTATTTCAGTGTTTTAGTATTTTGGTTTTTCGGTTTTTTGTGTTTTGGTGTCTTGGTATCTTCGTTTCTTGGTGTTTAGGTGTTTTCGTACTTTGGTGTCTTGGTATTTTAGTGTTATAGCATTTTCGTGTCTTGGTATTTTGGTTATTATGTGTTTGGGTGTTTGGTGTTTTAGTATTTAAGTTTTTCTGTGTTCAGTAATTTTATGTTCAGTTCAGGAAATGCTGAAACAATTAATCACCAAGACAAAAAATACCAAATCACCTGAACACCAAGAAACCAAGAAACTAAGAAACCAGAAAACCAAACACAAATAAACCAGAATACTAAAACACAAAAATACTGAGACACGGAAATACCGAGACACGAAAATGCCACAACAATAAAACACCAGGACATCAGAATATCTCAATATCAAAACACTAAACACTGAAATACCAAAGTACTAAAAAACCTAAACACTAAGAAACCGAAACACCTGAACATCAAAACACCAAAAACAAAAAAACTAAAATACTAAAACACAAAAATACTTAAACACCAAAACACTTGAATACTGAAATAAATGCTATTTTGGTGTCTTAGTATCTTGGTTTCTTGCTGTTTAGGTATTTTGGTATTTTGGTGTCTTCTTGTTTTAGTATTTTAGCATATTTGGGTTTTGGTGTCTTGGTATTGTGGTTTCTCTGTGTTTGGGCGTTTAGTGTTTTAGTATTTGAGTTTTACGGTGTTGGGGTGTTTTAATGTTTAGTTGTTTCGGTTTCTTAGTGTCTGGCTATCTTGGTATTTTAGTGTCTTACATTTTTTGTAATTTAGTAATTTGGTTCTTTGGAGTTTGGTTTTCTAGTTTCTTGGTATCTTGGTTTCTTGCTGTTCGGTGTCTTGGTATTTCGGTGTTTTGGCATTTCGATGTCCAGGTGTTTGGTGTTTAAGTATTTCGGTTTTTGGAGTTTTGGGTTTTGGTGTCTTAGTGTCTTGGTATCTTGGTTTCTTGGTATTTCGGTGTCTCAGTATTTTGGTGTTTTTGGCATTTTAGTGTTTCGGTGTTTGATGCTTTAGTATATTAGTTTTTTTGTGTTCGTTGTCTTAGTGTCTTGGTGTCTTGGTTTCTTAGTGTTTAGGTGTATTCGTACTTTGGTGTCTTGTATTTTAGTGTTTTGCATTTTCTTGTCTTGGTGTTTGGTGTTTAGGTGTTATCGTGTCTTGGTATTTTGGTTATTATGTGTTGAGCTTTTCTGTGTTTAGTAGTTTGATGTTCAGTTCAGGACATGCTCAAACAAACACCGAGACACCAAAATACCAATGCACCTGAACACCAAGAAACCAAGATACCAAGAAACCAGAACACCGAACACCAAAAAACCAAAATATCAAAACACTAAAATACTAAGACACTAAAATACCAAGGTACCCTAACACCAAGAAACCAAAACAACTGAACATCAATACACCAATCACAAATAAACCAAAATACTAAACTACAAAACACTTAGACATTGAAATGCCGAAACACCAAAATACTGTGACACCGAAATAACAAGACACTAAACATTGAGAAACCACGATACCAAAAAACCGAGACACCAAAACATGAAAAAACCAAAATACTTAAACACCAAAATACTAAATCACCGAAATACTATAACACTAAATTACTAAGACACTAAAATACCAAGATACTAAAACATCAAGAAATCAAAATAACTAACCATCAAAACGGCAAACACCAAAAAACTCAAATACTAAAACACCAAACACCAAAACGCCAAACACTGAGACCCGGAAATGCTAAAACGATAAAACACCGGGTCACCCGAATACCGAATTACCTTAACATCAAGAAACCAAGATACCAAAAAAACCAAGAATAATCAACAAAAAAATACTGAAACACCAAAATACTAAGACACTAAGATCCCAAAACACCAAGAAACTAAAACAACTGACCATCAAAACACCTAACACAAAAAAACCAAAATATTAAAACACCAAACACCTGGACACTGAATAGCCAAAACACTAAAGTACGAAAACACCTATACACTAAGAAACCAAGACACCAAGACATCAAAACCCTAAACACCAAAAAACTGAAACACCAAAATACCAAGACACCGAAACCCCCTTACACCAAACACCAATACACAAAAATGCTAAAACATACTAAAATACTAAGACACCAAAGTACAAAAACACCCAGACACCAGGAACCCAAGTTACTAAGACACCAAGACGCCGGCCTTAAACACCATAAATCCAGAATACTAAAACACATACCAAGACACCAAACATCAAGAAACAACAATACCAAGAAACCAAGACACCGAAATACCAAAGCACCCAAACACCACGAAACCAGGATACCAAGAAACAAAGAGATCAAGACATCGAAACCTTAAACACCGAAGAACCGAAATACTAAAACACTGAACACCTAGACACTGAAATGCTAAATCACCGAAATACTAAGACATCAATATACCAAAACACCTTAACACGAAGAAACCAAGATAACAAGAAACCAGAACACCGAACACAAAAAAACCGAAATACTAAAACACTAAAATACTAAGACACTAAAATACCAAGATACCTAAACACCAAGAAACCGAAACAACTGAACATAAAAACACCCATACACCAGAAAACAAAAATATTAAATCCAAGATCCCAAAACACCAAAATATTAAAACGCCGAAACACCAAAAAACCAAGACATTAAGACACCAAATAATCAAACACAAAAAAACCAGAATACTGAAGCACTAACCACTCAAACACCGATAAACTAAAACACCAAACACCTAAGCTTAGAGAAACCAAAATACCGAAACACGTTAACACTACGAAACCAAGATACCAGGACACCAAGACACCAAAACACCAAACACCGGAAAAACAAAATAGTTAAACACCAAACACAGAGAAACTAAAATACCAGGACACCAAAATAGCAAAACACCTGAATACCAAGAAACCAAGATACCAAGACACAAAGACACCAAAACACCAAATACCGGAAAAACAAAATACTAAAACACCGAAATACTAAAACACCAAAATACTAAAACACTAAAATACCAATATTGCATCAATAATGATTGGAATCACGGCCAACACAACGTTCTTTACATTTTCATCAGAAAGAGCATTAATTTTATTGATGAAATCACAAAAAAAATAGCGTTTAAAAAAGCTGCGCGTCATAAAGTTTAATGCTGCGCATCAAGAAGTTGGAGACTTTGCGTCAAGAAGTTGGCTGCTTTGCGTCAAGTAGTTACTAGACGCGCTTCTTGACGCTTGATGGCGCGCGGCATCACGCGTCATGAAGTTTTGAGTAAAAACCACCCTTAAGACACCGAAATACCAAGACACAAAACATCAAGAAACCAAGATACCAAGAAATCAAAACAAGAAACACTGAACATCAAAACACCAAACACCCAAAGACCAAGAAACCAAAACGACTGAATATCAAAACACCTAAACATCGAAAAACGAAAATACTGAATCACCGAACGCCTAAACACAGAGAAACCAAACACCAAGACACCAAGGCCTAAAAACATTAATACTTCATAACACCCATAAACCCGGACGCCAAGAAACTTGAACACCAAACACCAAAACACTTGAACACCGAGAAACTCAAATACGAAGACACCAAATCATCCTTAACACCAAAATAGCAAGACGACGAAACACCAAAACACCGAAACACCAAGACACTAATCACCAAAACACTAAGACGCCAAAAAAAACGAACACCAGAACACTCAAACACTCAAACACCGAGACACAAAACGACAAAACACCTAAACGACGAAATACTAAGAAGATAAAAAACTAAACACCAGAACATTAAAACACCAAGGCACCAAAACACCTTAACAGCAAAATACCTAGAAAAGAAATCACCAAGAAACTAATTACCAAACCACTAAAACACGCGATCACCAACAAGCAAAGACATGTGAACACCAAGAAACCAACATACCAAGACACCTAGACATGTGAGCACCGAGAAGTATAATACTAAGTATAGCTATTGCAACATTAATGTCAATAACGTTTGGAATTGTTGCCAAAATCGTTCGTTATTTAAATATGTTGAAGTCATCATAATTGACGATACAAGTATGATAAATGCTGAACTGTTATCGAGAATAAACACACGATTACGATTTGAAAGCACCATTAGGAGTACTAGATATTGTTTTTATTGGTGATTCACGGCAATTACCACTAGTGCGAGCAACTTCTATTGATTCGCCCATAATAAAAATCAATATTAGGACCAGAATTATGGCGAGGACTGGAATTTTATGAGTTTACTCAAGTCATGAGACAAGCGAACGTTCAATTCGCTACTATTCTAACAAATATTGGTAATGGTGACCGACTTGAAAGTGAAGAATAGCTCTATCAGAATCCAGATTTTATTCAAAAGCTCATGCAGATGCTCTATGTCCTAGTGCCATTTGTCTATTTCATACAAATCAGGCTGTCCAAGAATATAATAATAAGATATAAGAAAGTATATACACTTTTGAACAGTGCTGTCAATAGAGTTGAATCAAAAGCAGATGATGTATTTTTTGGTATTTCATCAGCGAATCAAAAAAATCTTTTACGGGCTAAACTTCATAAAATGTCATTTATTGATACAGGAGGGTTGCCATATAAAAAAATGTTTGTTTAAAATTTACAATATATGATAACAACAAACTGATGTTTTGGCGAACGGTGCTGTTGATAAATTAATTTTCCTCGACCATAATGGAGTTGGTGGAGTTTTAAGAGCTTGCTTAGAATTTCCCATAGAAAAAATAAGAAGAAAGTTAGTACGATGCTGCAGAGAAAAATATCAGTCCATCAGCTTTTCCAGTCTGAATCCGAGTAAAACTATTTTTGTCGAACGGTCTTATTTACCACTAGTTTGCTTATTAGCCATGACTATTCACAAATCACAAGGCAGCACATATACGGAAATCATTTATAAGTATGATAAAAAACACCCACAGTCATTATTGTACGTAACTTTGTCGAGGTTGACTGATATCCACGGCTTACAAACTGTGTCACGCGCTGATGATATGAAATTTCATCACTGCCGAAAAGAGAGTAACTCGACAAAGCGTTTTCGAGATGAATTTGCAAGGCTTGATGATAATCATCTGGAAATCATTGACGGAGGACAAATAAATTCTATCGAACAAAATGTAAACATGTATATCAATATATTCATTCAACTGCAGAGTTTGCAAGCTCACATTAAGGATCTCCCAGACATTGTACTGAACAATCCAAAAATACTTGTGTTCTCGGAAACGAGGCTAAATAATGATGAAACTATTAAAATCCCAATTTTTTTTTGTATTACTCAATACAAACGACGATGTAGATAAGGAACAGGGGTTGCAATTTACCCTATATTGTTTTTTTATTTTTATTATTAACAAAGTTGTGCTATTTTAGCTGTAAGCTAGCATAACTAATAATAAAAAAAAATATATGATTGCACAAAAATTAGTTCTCTTGCACAAATATTGCACAAAATTTGCACAAAATTCCTGTTAAGGTCGCAAGTGATTGTGCCTTTGAGGCTGTGCTAACTTTATGGACCACTCTCCGAAGGCTACGGGCCCGATCATATACCTATTCGTGTTGCGGGCTAGGAAAGCGTGCGGCGCATGTCCGGGACGGTGGGTGGGAAAGCGCGTGAGTCGGAGAAGAGAGCCCTCAGTTGCTTAGCACTTTACGCTGTCGTAAAACGACACAACTCGTCTGGCTTTCAATCTATCACTTCCTTCTCTTGACTGGCTCTCTATGGTTCACTCTTGGTTCTCTCTAGTTTGTTAGGATATCTTGTAGAGGATCTCTAAGTATCAGCAGTAAAGTCCTGGGAAAACTTTGTCCGAATTTCCAGTGACAAACTCATACTAATGATCACGCTATATGGTTTTCTTATAATAATAACAATAATAATTATTATTTGACTAAATTATGATTTTAGTTCACGAATGGATCACTGTAAATAATAACAATAATAATAATATTGAAATATAATATTATTGCAAAGGCAACGTATGTGTAAGATCTGATCACGGTGGCTCACTGTATGGTTCTACGCATTTCATATGTAGAAAATTTGCTCCCACACATATGATACCTATGACGTTAGTATTTTCTATAGTATAGCCGCAATGTTATATAGGCGTATGTAATATACTATACTTGGTTCGCGATAGCTCCCTTCATGATTGGTTACGTATTTCATAATCCTCTCTGGTGGACCGCGCCCCTCTACCATTTCTTAGACTGAGTTAGGATCCCGTTTATGTCCTCGTGACTCCCACGGTTGTTGGCTTCCGAGATAACCAACTTGGCTCCTGCCGGTGATTTACAGGAAGATCGTGAAAAATCCTCGTTGTAGACCTTGGCCGATAGTTCTCGCCCTGCAGGTTAGAAACTCGGTTGCAGAATGGCTCCCAACGTGGGGCCTGCCGTGAAAAGATTATGAAATAGGGTCTACCTACTGAAGCAGCTATAGATTTCAATCATAGTGAGTGGTTACGTTGTGTATAAAACTAGTGATCGGATACCATCGTTACCGATGGATACATTCAATAAGATGGTTACCGTTAAAAAATAGGAATTTGAATTTGTAAATTCTCAAAAATTTTCCCGGCAGAAAAGAATAGTTTCTAGAATAGTTTCTAATATAAAAATAATGATAAAAAAGAATTATCAAACCTGATTCTAATTCAGACAATTGGGACAGTTCTGTCACTATTAGAAGTAGAGACAGAATAAAATTAGAATTTTCTAAAAATAAAGTAGATAAAAAAATTGAAGTGTTGACCGACAAAGTCTTGAAGAACAAAATTATTTTGAAAAAAAAGGATGATAACCTTTTTGCTGGCTCATTAACTCCACAACCGGCTACCTCAAAAGACTTAAATCTTTTTTATTATAATAATACGCAAACTTAAGGTTACATAACATTACTTAAAGTAACAATGAAGACAATACATTAACGAAAAGTAATAATTCAGATACTACGTCGAAGTACTTGTGTGATGAAAGACCCGATATTATTGTGACTAGAAAGAGAACACCTATATGGGACTGGGGTAACAAAATATCAAAACCCCGTATCCCGTATACCCCGTATATCGGGGTCATCTCGGAGAAAGAAAAATTTTTATGGGAATAAAAATCAAATTGTAATAACCGATTATAGCGTGGATAAAAAAAGTAATAAAAATAATTCGATTAATGATAAAGATTCTGATATAAATAATAATAAAAGGAATATCAGTAGAAATAAAACACGAATGTAAATATAATAAAACAAATAATCTCGGTACTGATGGTATTTATAGTCACGGGGATACTTTAAAACTCGGGAAAAAATGTATGCAAAGAATAGAAATGCCAGAAATAACGAGCACAATAGTACGAAGAGCTATGGATGAGTTTGTACACACAGATCATTAACACAGAAAATTGGTTGAACACAGAGGGGTTCAGTAATTTTCTTGAGGTAATTGGCGTTACATGTGAGGTAATTGGCGGAATGTATATTTTACATATATTTAAATTTGTATTAAACACTATAATTCAAGGGTAAACTATTTATCAAGTATCCGGTTGGAGTACAAGATTACTGGGTGCAATGTGGGATTCTTCAACAATATTGTTTATTCATCAAACACACAAGAAAAAAGAAAAAGATAAAATTCAATCAAATGTCACTTTGAACATACTTGTTATAGAGAATGAAAATCCCGTACAAATAGAAATGTCAAAGGAACAAAAAAATAATATCAAAACAGTTGGTGAAAATAAAACACCAGTTATACCACTAAAAAACAAAAACACCAATAAATGAGACTCAGATCATAGGAAAACAAAAAATATAATAATAATCATAATATAAATTGATATTATGAATATTTATATATATATATATATATGGCTAGTTCTACATGCATTCAAGTCCGATCATGAAATTCAATTAGAATATTTTTTTTATTATTTTTAAGCAAAAAATAATGGATATGTATTTTTTTTAATTTTTTTTTAAATTTTTTGATGTTCTTGTAACATCTCCGTTACAATTTTATTTAATTATAAAAAACAAAGAATTATTAATTCATTGACTTTAATAATTTTACTAATCAGTTCTAAATTACTCCAAACGAATTGTCGTAATATTTAAGGTGATTTCTTTAATTGTTGAATCAGTGGATACGCGAGTACGTGATATAAATACCTTCGTAACATAAAATCTTTAAAATTTAAAAAAAAGTTTTAAAAAAGTCCATTATTTAAGGATGTTATGCAATTGTTTATAACATTTTTTGTTTAAATAATTTTTTTTTGTTGTTATTATTGAGGTACGAATTTCGAGCTTGGAGGTACGAATCGTAGCTCAAACTCCTCTATATTATAGAAAGAAAAAGTTTTAAAAAAGTCCATTATTTAAGGATGTTATGCAATTGTTTATAACATTTTTTGTTTAAATAATTTTTTTTTGTTGTTATTATTGAAGTACAAATTTCGAGCTTGAAGGTACAAATTGTAGCTCAATCTCCTTTATATTATAGAAAAAAAAAGTTTTGAAAATGTCCATTATTTAAGGATGTTATGCAATTGTTTATAACATTTTTTGTTTAAATAATTTTTTCTTCTTGTTAATTTTGAGGTACTAATTTCAAGCTTGGTGGTACAAATTGAAGCGCGTTCTGTTTTATTATATAAAAAAAAAAAACTTTAAAAAAAGTTAATTTTTAAGGGTGTTTTGCAATTGTTTATAACTTTTTATGTTTAACCCTCTATAACTTTCAATCCTTTGAGGTACAAATTAAAATAATGGTGGTACAATTAAGGACAAATCAAGACGATTCTAAAATATATCACAAAAAATTTTTCTAGGACATACGCGGGCCAACTTCACATAGCTCAAACTTGCAATAGAATTTTTCTACCAATAGATTTTTTGAATGACAGAATGAAAAAAATATTTTGTAATCATAAGTAGAATATAGGAGGATCTGGCGCACCGTGCATTTGGAATAGGCCTGAGTCTGTTAAGAACTGGTTTTTAGGCTTCCCCTCCAGCCCCTCCGTGCCGTTAAGTTGTGTACCCCGCGGAGATCCCTAGGAACTGAGGAGTAATTCCTCTTCGCGTATCTCCCCGCGGCTGGTCCCCTCAAACAACCTTTTTTTATAAACAACCCCAAAAAATATTATCATTATTAATTTATAAACAACCCCAAAAATTATGATTATTATTTAAAAAAATTTATTATTATTATTTAAAATTATTATTGTTTTTATTTTTAAAAAAATTATTATTATAAACAACCCTTTACACAACCCTGTAAACATCCCTTTAAAAAATTATTATTATTTTCGAAAAAATTATTATTATTATTGAAAAAATTATTATTATTATTAAAAAAATTATTATTATTATTATTATTATTATTATTATTATTATCATTATTATTATTATTATTATGAATTATTATTTGAAAATATTATTATTTAAAAAATTATTTTGAAAATGTATTTATTATATATATATATATATATATATATTATATATATATATATATATATATATATATATAGTATGTGAGCGAGTGAGAAAGAGATAAACAGCTGTGTGGCATGCAAGCAAGAAAGACTGTGTAGCATGCAAGTATAGACATGCAAGCAAGGGCCCAATGTATGCGCGCGCTTTTTTCTAAAATATATAAACATGTTATATGAGTCAGAGAGAGGTTGGTGTGTCACATGTGTATTTTCTTTGATGTGAGCGATAGAAGCAAGCAAGTCCCAACTCATGCACGCGCTTACATATACAGATATAGATAGATATATAGATATAGATATATAGATATATAGATATGGTCGTATACATTGGTAGCACGTGGGCTCCAGTTAATATCTCTATGTATATTCAAATGTAGTACACAGCTGTTTTTCAAATACTTTTATTAGGTCGTAGGAGCACTTTAAATAATTAAGACATTTTTAAAAAATTATTATTTATTAAATTTATTTCATAATATATATATATATATACATTCTTTTTTTGATAAATACTTCAAGAAATAATTGGTTGAATAACACCTGGTACATCAACCCGGCACATAATACACTTATCAATTGCTGGAGCACAATTCTTACATGTCACCATATGTAAACATGGAAAAAAAATAATAGTCAAAGGTTCATTATAACATATTTTACATAAAAATGATTCATTTTTTTTTTTCTTTCTTTTCTTTTTTTTTTATGTTTTTTAATTTTTTTTATTCTTTTTTCGGAATGTGAAGTATCATATTTTAAAGAATATTGTTGAACAAAATCATCTCTTTTAGTAAGTCGAAGAAAATAACATTCAGGAAAAAATCTAGCATGTTCTTCCCATGGATCTTCATATTCTTTCCAGTCTCGTATTCCATTTCCACAATGATGACAAATAACATAATCACCTATAGAGGTATAAAAAAAGCCAGCTTCTGCCATAGATTCTTTTGACTGAGAAATATCTTTTGGCCAATAATAAAACGATTTTAATCGTGACTCGTATGAGATATAATTTTTCTCAGTGGAGGTGAACTTGCAATTGCCGTACAATGTGAAATAATTATAGGGCTAGAATGTTCTTCCATTTCATTATCAATATAAAACAAGTTGATATAACAATCATATTAAAAAGATCTGACAACGTTTGTTGGGGCGTGTAGCCCGCGTTACCTTTGAGAATTCAAAATTTTCAATACTCCGGCTAGGGCCGTGTTGAATTTTATTTGTTGAATAAATTTCAATTGTTCATTAACAATAAAATCATTAAATAAAAATTTATCAATATCTAATATGATATCAGTATTTTAATATGAAAATTTAAATATTCAATAAAATAAAAAAATAATAATTTTACAATAAATAATGTTTTTTCTTATGAGAGGCGATAGAGTTTCCAGAGACGTTTATTTTAAGCTAAATCCGAAGTCTTTACGGCAATCATTTCGTAAGTTATGAACTTTATTTTTTGGGAGATAAATCCAATACTACGTCTAAGCCATTTGGCGCCTACCCTCCGTAGAGTCAAGGCAAGCTATAACTTTCGATAAAATCAACGGAATGACTTCAAATTAGGCTCAAAAAACGTGGTTTTAAAAACTCTATTGCCTCTCGAAGAGTTCATCCTGATTCTAACAGCCAATTTTTTTCTATTTTCGAAATAAAAATGACAAGAATATTTTAAAAATTGTACTTCCTATTTTTTTATGACAAATATAATTTTTCATAAAAAAAGTTTCAAATAAAAGTTGTAGAACTTTACCACACATGCTTTTTAAATCGTATATTAAGTATCTATGACGACTTTTTTGAAAGTTAGAGATTTTTTAAAAAAGTACTAGAAACTTATATACGCCATAACTTTTGAAAAAATTGTAGTAGAGACTTCGTATTAGGCTCAAACAATGCGTCTATTAAAACTCTATCGCCACTTATAAGAAAGGGGATTAGCTGTTTAGTCACTTTTTTTTTATTCCTTAAAAATTAAATTAAAAAAAAAAAAAAAGTCGGTTTTTTCAATTTTTCTGAAAAAATATAATTTATAGATTAAAACTTGTTAAAAAAGGCGATAGATTTTTCGAATACACATGTTTTAAGCCTAATATGAACTTTCTATCACCATTTTATCACGCGTTGTTGTTAATATAAAAAAATGAACACGGCACAATCTGTAACTCAATATATAATAGTCACAGAGGTTTCATATTATGCTTAAAATAATTGTTTTTCAAAATTCTACAACTTTTTTAGATAAATTTTTTTCATACGAACAGTATTTTTCGAAATAAAAAAAAAAAAAATTTTTTTTTTCATTTTTTTGACACAAAAATCGCTTTTTTAAAAAAACGACTCAATAGATAATGTTTTTTTCTAGGAGGGGCGATAAAGTTCCCAGAGGCGCTTATTTTAAGCCAAACCCGAGTTCTTTACGACAATTATTTCGGTAGTTATAAACTTTATTTTTTTTTTTCAGGTAAATCCAATACTACGGCTGAGCCTTCCGGCTCCTAGCCTCCGTAATTCCGCATAAAAAGCCCGATCTTCTTCTCTTGAAGTATTTGGAGTACGATATAAAGCACGAAATTCTTTTGGTAGATAGTGTGGGTCACCTTCTACAGGAATGAATACTGAATTCACTCCACGAGGAACATTTCCGCAAGGTATATTTCTAATAAAGCGACAAGATGCTTTACAACGTTAATGATCTAGCCATGAATTGTCACCACGCATCCAATCACTCATTTCAACACAACATTCAAAGCATCTTAGGTTAGTACCATATCCTGTATAGTAAAAACCAGCAGCAGCGAATCTCACCGGGTCACAAATATCAACTAATGGTGAAGACTCTAAACTTTTTCTTCTATTATCTTCTTCACGATGAATATATTTATTATATTTACGTTTTCTGTCATCTGACATGAACGACATTTTTGAAACTAATAACCAAAGTCGGAAACACATTTAAATATTCAAAAAATTAGTGGGACAACCCCTCCACCTTATGCAATTGGAAAAAATGTTTTTTATAAATTTTATTTAGAGTAATAAAAAATTAAAGTAGTTAAGGTAGTTATGAAAAATTAACAAAAAAATTTTTTTTTTTTTTATTTTTATTTATTTATTCAAAATTCAATTACAATATTGAATTTTCGAACCACTACCCGTAAGAAAATGAAAGTTTTTTTTAGGTTTATATTTTTTACGGCTACTAACAATTTTTTTAAACATTTTTATTATGCATCGGTCGTTCCATTCAGGATCATTCGTAAAGAGTCGTTGAAATCCATTCAGCCTCCCACCATTCGCGAAATAATGAAGAGCAACAAAGCACCAATGACCGCAGTAATTACTCGAAGTACTTTGAAGTTGTAAGTTGTTGTACTTGTGTATGACACAATTTCGTTTGAGAGCGTAAATAAAACGGGAATCTCTCGGAGCTCGTCCGCAGCTGTCGAAGAAGATCCCATGACCCAAGTTATTTACGTAAAAACACACCCAATGAGATCCTGGTTGATTATGTTTGTCAATATTTGCAATAATTCCACAAGGTTTTGGCCATACGTGTGGTAGTTGATCTATAGCATATACTCCAGCACGTGTCAAATCCGTTAATGGTAATACTTCTAGTATTTGTAAGGTATTCATACTAATGTTTCTCTTACAGTATTAAAAAAAGAATGATAGACGTCACTTTCTTCAATTGCCCCCACTTCAATATCTTCTCCACACGAATTTTTTCCTCGTTGAACAATTAATTTTTTACCGATTAAGCAATTATTAATTTTGCAAACGTTTTGATGTGTACAAGAATACGTCGGAAAATTTATTCCGTGATATAAACAATAATTTTCGTTAGCTGGTTATAAACCAAAGCGTTGTGATATATTTTCTGAATTAATAATGGTATGTTCTCTCAAGTATTGTTGTAAAAACATACGGTTATCTTCTCCTCTGACGTAAATACTTTTTCCAAGTTCTCCAATATTTTCAATTAATGAATCTAAATTTTTGTAAGGTACTTCTGATCTATGCCACTCGATTTTATGATAATTTTTTGTTAACCAACTATTTTGTCGACGTGCTTCTTTCTCAAGCTTACTATACTTGCAAGGTGGTCCAATTATGTAATGATTAATAAAATTATTATGTAATGCCAAGACAGAAATTTCTTTTGGGTAAAATTCATTTCTTGAACCAACAAGACATTGAATATCAATAATTAAAACTTTTGTCATATTTACGACTGTACTAAAATATCAAAAGTACTTGTTTATATATAAGTATATCCCTCCTTAATTATTATGATCTAATAACACCTGGCGTGTACTATCAATTTCAATAATATTGTCAAATTCTGCGTATACAGTACAATTTATTGTCTGCGCAAGCGCCTGACTAAAACGTAACTCAATTCTTAAACTTCCATTTTTTATTAAATTCCAGTACATACTATCATTAGCTGAAAGATCTGGTGTTAAATCATATACAAATAAAGTATAACCTTTATTAAAACTAGTATGAGAAATTTTCATCCCATGATCAGCAAAATGTATCCCAGTACCGGAAAATAATGTATGATATGCTTCGGCATCATGGATATTTCCAGTAAAACTTGGTGACAATGCTTTACCTCCTACTTGATTTCCATCAATATATAATAGAGGTAGCTTCTAAAATATGTACATTATAGTCACCAGCATCTGAATCATCCATTAAACGAAATTCATTTTTAGATCGTGTAAGAGTTATTTTCATCTCAACACAATTTAATAAAAATTTATTTTGATTGAATACATCAACATGTAAATGACCAAGCATTCCAAATTGACTTCCTTTATTCGTAAAAGATGTTCTATCTTGTAACCCTTTATTTTGTGTAGCCGCAGCAGCTCCAACAGGTGAATCCATACAACCTGGTGTATCTAAAAACCATAACCCGAGTTGAAGATGGCTATTTGTTGCATCTGTTCCATAATTTAATAAAGTTTCAATATAGCACGATATGGATAAGAACTATTTGATCCAGAAACAGATTTCTGATTAAATAATACATCACATTGACTTATCATTGAATGCAAAAAATTATTTGTCACTCCTACATTATCACCAGCTGGAGCTGTCCCATCAGCTTTTGTTATTTTACATCTTACTTTTAACATTGTATGAGCCAAGTCTATATATTCTTCTCCATTTGGTGGAATATGAAATTCTATTGGTGAATCATCTGTAACTGCTGTCACTGGGTTATAATAAACCCAATGAGATTCTTCGACTGTAGTCTAAGTAGGAGGTAATGTGAATAAATCTAATTCCGATTTACTACACTCTTGAGAATGGTTATGAAGGAAAACCATTATGAAAAAATGTCACTAGATTTTTTTCTACCACCACCTTTTTGAGTTTTTTTTTTATTTTTTTTTCCACCACCTTTTCGAAATTTTTTCAAATTTTTTCTCCCACCACCTTTTTGAGATTTTTTTTTATTTTCGTTTATACGTCTTTTTTTTTCACTATACCACGACCTTTTTGATTTTTTTTTTTCATGGAACGTTTTCTTCTAAAAGTTTTACGCTTCTGACTAATTGTAATCTCTTTAATCGTTTACTTTTATACACACTACCCCCACTCAAATATGAATCTATTTTTTCCATTGCTTTTCTTTTCAATCTATTACCAGAATTTGTCATATTTTCTTCAAGAGAATCTCTAAAATTAGATCGACGACTTGTGACATCACCAACTGATAATAATTCTTTTCCTACAGGTTTTAATGCACGACCAATTAACGGTAATACACCTCTACATAAACCTCTCAAAAAAGCACCAACACCTTGACCACGTTGATTTAAATGTACTTGATGTACTAATGCCCCCCCACCAACTTGATTTTCGTAATATTGTATATACATTTTAATCAACTTTAATAAAATGAAGTGTTACGAATAATGGTTCGTATGCAAATGAGATAGGATAGCCATTACTATCTTTTATATCTATTGTAATTGTCTGAAATGTGTGACGTAATAATGAAAAATAATATGGTTGAAATTTTTCAATAAATGATGCGCCATATTGATAATTATTAGAATCAAAATGAACAATTCGTAGTACTTGTTTATTGCTATCACCAATAATATGAGGTGAAACAATATCACAATAAATATACATAGCTGATGGAAGCCCAGGTAATATACTTGCAGGTATATTACCTCTTAAAACACGTTGTCTTTCAGTAAAAATAAGACCAGCTGGATCATAAGTATATCCAAGAATATTTGCTATTTTTTCGGTTAATTTTATTATATGCTTTTTACATTCTCTACTATTACACTTTTTTGTTATTGTTACAAATCGTGTACAAGAATTATACACAATGTCAAAATGTTTAGTAAAATACGTATTTTCATTAAATGCGTAGATTACCCCATCTGTGTTGGGATAAACACCAGGTGCTATAGTGATATTATATTTAGTATCATTCCCTAGATCAATAGTAATAATTCAATCAATTTTATTTACATAAAAAGAACTATTAGGAAAATTTATCTCACTTAGACCAACAACCCACTTACCCTTAAGAAAAAAAGATCGATGCCACTGTGATGTAAATTTTGATGCTATATTTTGTGGATAAAAATTATTACTTTTATTACTAACAAGAGTAATATAAAAACTGTTATTCTGCATGATTTTTTAAATTATTTGCAGGTACCCACTGATCAAAATCACTTGAATAATTTTTCCACCTAACAAGATATTCTTTTTTTTTACCTTTTCCTCGTGTATCAAGAATTTTTTCAACATCAAAAAATTCTTCTTCTATATTTTAATTAACTTTAGTTATATCTTCGTCATAAAAAGAACCGGAAATTTCTTCACCTTTTAAATCTTCAATTTCGTAAATAGGTAAAAATTGTCTAATGTATACTTTGGATATTTTAAATAATTCTTGAGACCAAGATCCAACATAACCTTTTCGAAAAGGTAACTTTTCAATACTGATTCTAACATAGTCACCGACATGGTATTTATTTATTTTTTTTTTATCATTTGAAAATCGTTGTTCTATATTTTTACTTGCTTTTTTTGCATTAAAAATAGTGACAGCAGCTGGTGTCATTTTTGTTGATGAATGTATTGAATTATTATAAGCATCTACAATTTTCGATAAAACGTCAATATAACGTCGTGTATTTTTAAATGTAAAATATCGATAAATTCTTTCTTTAAGTGTGCGATTAACTCTTTTAACTATAGCAGCTTTGATATCTGGATTTCGTACAACACGAAAATGTATTTCAATTTCTTCCAATAAGTTTTGTACATTTTTATTTAAAAATTCTTTTCCTTTGTCTGATTGTAAAACCATAGGTCTTCTTCCACTATTTAAAAAAATATTTTCAAGTGCTTTACAAACATTATTACCTGATTTATTAATTAATGGTTTAACCCATAGATATTTACTAAGAACATCTATAACAACCAATAAAAATTTATAACTATCATTATAACTTTGTAATGAGGTTAAGTCTGCCGAATCCATTTCCCATAAATCACTAACATTTTTTTTGGTATAATGTAAACGTGGAAATTTTCTTCTTACAGGTTTATGTAATGTATAAGTATTTTGAGAATCTAACCAATCCTTCATTTCTTTTTTGGATTTTGGATATTTTTTTAAAATATTACGTGCCCCTATGAATGATAAGGGATTTTTAGGATCGTAATAAATATTTTCTAGATTTATTTTTTTATGCTTAACCATTTTTGAGATCTTGCTGATCCTCGCAAATTAGAGGTTTTTGTTGCTACAACTTTTTTTACTTTATTTGTACTTGCTTCTTTATTTGTACTTGGTACTTCTTCATCAGAATGAATTAATTCTTGTCTAATCAATCTTTTTCTATAAATAAGTGGTCTCACTTCAGGTGTATTTATTGATATGTCGTCATCATCACTGTTTTCCCAAAAACTATTATTATTAACAAAATCTCTTGGAGCATGAATATCTTTTAAAAATCGTACGAACTCTTCATGACCAATAGCTTTAACATTTTTTCTATGACGTAAGGCATCATTAATTAAATCAATAATACTTGAACCACGAATAATTTTACCATCTAAAAAAACTAAACCTTTATCATTCCATTTTAATTTATTACCATTATCTGCTCTTGATATGTGATTTATTAGATCTTTAGCTTTTTTTTGAAAAATTTTTTGAACTGCTTTTATAATTAATTCTTCTGGATATTTTGTTTCTTTTTCTTCATCTAATGTTTTATACTCATGATTATTATTATTATTATTATTAAAAAATAAAAATCGTCTTAAAACGTCTTTATATTCATTCCATTTATCTACGTCATTTTTATTTGAATTTAAAATTTTATGTAGTTGATTATCAAGTCGTGACGTCACGTCACCTGGTGTTTGAGCACTACCTACGTCACTCAATTTATTTATTGAATCTTCAGGAATTAAAACCATTTTACGTGCATGTTCCATTTTTTGTAATAATAGCTGAAATAATTGGAGTAAGAAGTAAAGGTAGTACAGAGCCACCACCTGTTTGATTAATTAAAATTTTTTTTTTTTTTTTAATTTTTCCGGGAGAAGCTAAACAACGTAATATTGTTTTATGTTTTTTTAATTTTTTTTTTTCAGTTTTATTTATACTTATTGTACCTTTTAAAATATTTAATGAACATTCACTAATACACCGAATAAGATTTTTATCACTAAATTTTAATATTGCTTTACGTTGCTGTGGATTTGCATATACTAATGCTTGTAGTCATATACTTTGGTTTTTACTGGACGGATTACGCGTTCCGACAGCTATTATATTCGTACAACTGGTATATTATTGTGTGACGTAAGACTATTTATATCTTTACGTGGAATGTAAACAAAATTATATGTGTCACTAGGAAAAACACATGTACGTACTCTAATATTTTCAGGTGTATTCTGTTTCAAGTCTAGTAATATATACCCATGAGCTACAGAGGTCGCGTCGAAGTAAGCTTCTTGAAGAAAACGTGGATTTTCTGGAAATATTTGTCTCGCTAAAAAAAATATTTGTGATCGATCTCTTGGATTTTTAAATAAAACAATATAATGTGTATTTAAACTAATATCTCGAAAACCTCGATGAAAAAGATATTAAGATAATAACATTACTGCTAATCCAAGATGGTGACTTCCTTTTGTAAAAAGATCCATAATAACACTAGATGACCCAGATTCCCTCATTAAATCATCAATAATTACTAATTTTTTTTTTTTATCATTAAAATCTTTCCTTTTTGGTAACCCTTCAATAAATTCAACTGAAGTAAATTCATTATAATTATCTTGCCATTGACCATAAAAAAAATAAAACTTTATCAAATTTTACATCACAAATATTTTCATTTAAAATTTTTTTAACCAAGTAGTTTTACTACAACCTGATGCTCCAGCAAGAAGCATCGTAAACGGAAATTGACAAACAAGAGACATTTTAATAACTGAAAAAAATTCAATAAATAAATACTATATATACCTAAAAAATGATAAAAATAGATTGAATAAAATAACACATATAAATTTTTTTTTTTCGAGATGATTTTTTTTATTAATGACAAACATAGCTTATTACATAAAAAATTTTTATTGCACAAAGTTATCACAAAAAAAAAAATTTCATGCTCGTTGTCTTTTAAATCCTAGAGGATACGTAATATTTTCATAATGATCATTTTCATTTTTACATATTCTTATAAGAGAATCAGTATCAACATATAAAATTTGTTTATTATTTTCATGAATACAAGAATATAATTTTTCTCTAGCATAAGCCGTCGTAAAAGCTGCTAGTACAACATTAGTCGTTTTGGTTAAAGAGGCTTCTTCATCAATTGGTTTCCACGAGATTAAAACTGTTTCTTGATTAATAGGTTCAATAAATTAAATTATATTTTTATCATTATCTACAATATTATAATATTCATTTAGATCACGACAAATTGTTTTTCGCCATAATGAATGACGTTGACCTAATTTACCATATAATGAGTTGAGCATATTTTCACTAAGAGTACGAAGACCTGGATTATGATTAATATTTTTATTATCAAGTTCAATATTTTCAGCTTGATAATATTCTTCTATATATTTATCTTTATGAGATTCTGTTTTTACCCACAATGGATAACCACTAGCTTCTTGTTTTATTTTAAGAAAAGTATTAATATATTCAGTAAATAAACCTATTGTTTCATTAGTTTCTTCATTATTCATAGACATTTTTTATTATGCCAAACTTCAAAAATTTTTTCAACAATATAACCTTTAGTTAATGCAAGTTTTAATTCTGACGTTACTCTTGTACCTATTAAACTTCTTTCATTATTATTATGATTAGAAAAACCTTTTTCCATTGTATCAAGACAAGTACGACAAAGATAAAAATATAATTTTTTATTTTTAGAACGAACAGGTAAAACAGGCATATGCAAATGAGATGGTGCAAGAACACGACATTTAATTAAATCATTAATTTGTAAAATATCATTATTTGAATATTTATTTTCAATATCACGCCCCACATATACTTTAGGAGGACCTATTGGAAATGCACGCATTCTTAAAACAGCTGGATATAAACTAGTAAAATCTAAATATTGTATAGTTTCACACGGTTGTACCGTATATGACTCAACAAAATTTTCGGTTCTACCACCAAAATACGCGTCACGTGGATCTAAAGCTGTAAAATAATTTGCATCAATTGATTCGACAAAATTTTTTATTTGAGGTACATCTTTAATTAATTTTTTAAATTCACAACCCCATTTTTCAACAACAGTATAACTTTGTTCTTCTAAATATTTAGTTATATTTTGCGTACGTTCATAACGTTTTTCTAAAGTAGTACCATCTTTTTGAATAACATTTCTATCAAAAATAAAACATTTTATATAACCATGCCACCAACAACCATGATATTGAAAAATTATTTTACGTCTTTTTTTAAAACCATCTACTCTTATTTGTTTTAACCCAATTCTTACTTCATGAGAATTTCCAGCATGTTGAATATTTGATGCTGTTGAATATGCTAACCATTCTAACCATTGAAGAGCTTCTTTTGATTGATTATCAGCTAATCTATAACCATTTTTTGGTACAATACCAATTGTTTCTTTTGGTAAATAATTTCGTTGAAAAACACGCATACAAAGAAAGGCATAAGTAAGTGCTTCTCGAAATGGATTAACATTAGTAATTTTTAAAGTTAAATTTATGAATTTTAAACATGCCATACGTAATACAATAACATCTAAAGTACAATAATGTTTTATTTCTTTTTTTAAATCAAATAATTCTCCGGACTCAACTCGTTCTTGATACCAAGTATTAAATTTTTCAAGTTCTTTTTATTTTTTGCTCTTATACCATACATTTCTGGTGGTGGTACTGGACTAATATAATTTTGATGTAATTCATCATTAATAAAATGTGGAAAATAACCTTTTCCAATTTTTTCATCAAGACCAAACATACGAGGTAATGCACTTAAAGGAGCTTGAAAAAAGTTAAGTGAATCTATAAATTTCATATTTTCAATTGATAAAACATTAATACTTGCACCACTAATTATAGTATTTATTTTTGATTCGAATTTACGATTAATTAATTCTTTTAAAACCCATTGTCCATCATAATTTTTTTGGTTATGAGCTAAAATAATTATTTCACTATATTTATTTTTTATTCCACATAAAAAATCAACAAATAGTTTAACAGTATTTTTACCCTTAGCTATAAACTCACGATTAGTACATGAACTACATTTATTTTCAATCGCTATATTAGGATCATCTAAATCATTTGTATCATTCATACATTTGTCACAAACAAGGTGACATACGACATAATTAACTTTATGAATTTTATATATTTTATTATCATTATTAATTATTTCAGATTGCATTGTTTCAAAATCATAAAAAACATAAGCGCACAAATCTTCTTTTTTTCAAAAATTCATTTTACTTTTAAAATAACATAAATGTGATGGTGGTTGTAAATCTGATCAATAATAATAACAATATAAATGATTAGTATATAAAGTAATTTTTTAAAAACATTTTTGACATTTTTTTATTGCACCACATACTGAATGTTTTAAATTATACGATCGAGGAGCTCTATGTTTATTTAAACATTCTTCACCGTAAAAAGTACGACCACAATCCTCACACTCAATCAAATATACGTCTTTAGTACATAAATTAGTTAAACATCTATCACATCGACCTGGACATGATAAATGAGTTTCCGGAGATAAATATCTTTTATCACAAAGTAAACAATATTTTTTTGTACCATGCATAAATGTTATTATATTATTTATTGGTTCATAATGTTTACTATTTTCTTAATACGCAATTGGTATATAATTTTTTTTATCACATATAAAACCCGGAACTAAATTTGTACCATCAAATATTATTTCATGACCATTAATATTATTCGCAACATATTTATATATTTTTACAACACGTTTAATAGTTCACGTTGCTAAATATAATTGGAATTGTCTCACTTGTTTCAAACCACAACCTTCAGGGGGAATAATAACACCAGATTTATTGATAAATTCAAGAGTTAAAGTTTTTTGTAATTCACGTCTCCTATCACGCACGGCTTTCATTTTAGCAACATCAAGTTTATTTGTTTCTAATTCACTAATTTTTACAACAATTGATCTTGGTGAACATGAATTATCTTCATTATTAATTAAAAGAGTTCCATGTTTTGATCTTTCACTTTTTGGCATACTACAACCACCAACAATTCGTTTTAAAATGATAACTTTAATATTAAATGCTGACGTTGCATCAATACCCCTCGCACTTTGACATATATTACTTATTATTGTCCATAACCGATCAAAAGTAAAGTCATGAATAGGAGTTAAATTTGTAAAAGAATCAGTACTCATTTTCTGATCGAAAGTTGAAAATAATTCTATCATTATTATTACTTGATAAAGATTCTACACGTGAATACACTTGATGAAAAGCTGACTCGAGAAAAATAATTTGAAAAAGTATGAAGAAAATTTATAAACATTTATCCATTCCGTCTCACCATCACTGTTAAATGGGACCAAAGATCTTACTGGGCTGCGGGTTCGAACACGTGGGTGGTTCCTGTTTAATCCTGCTCTCTTTTCTTGTCCTTCACCTGTAAATTTACTGTTTTATTAAACTATTCTTCTTTAATTTTTTACACTTTTTTTTTTCTTTTAAAATTTTTTTTTTTTTCACTTTGAATTTTTTCACTTTTTTTATATTTTTTGTCTTAAAATTATTTTTTTTCACTTTAATTTTTACACTATTATTTATATATATATATATATATATTTTAATACTTACGTAAAAATTCTTCAAATTGATCTTGCTTGTTAATTAAATTTATAATGTTATTAAAAAACTTGAATATTAATAACTTCACGGGGTTGTCGATTTCCAGAATATCATCAATCTTTTCTTCGTCCGAATCATTATTAAAAATTTTAATTTCAGCACCGAAATTACCCATATCTTCTGCCATTTTATCCCCGCAAGTAATATATTTCATCAAATAATATAATTCCCGAAACGTTATTTTTTCTTTCGATTCACCATTGATTTTATTAATAATAGCCGGTTGTTTAAAAAGATAGGTGCGAATTTCCCGTATTACGCCCGGTGCGACAACTTCGAATTCGCGATCAAAAAATTGTTCTTTTAAATTTTCCATTTTTTTAAAGTTGGATTTTTTTCTTTTGAAGTGTTAACGATGGAAGTTAAATTTTAACTGACCTTTCCTAAGATCAAGCATAGTCTAAAAAATATCCCCACTAGCGATTGTTTAAAATTTATCTTTTTTTAAAAAATATTTTTTCTTTTTTTAATAAAAAAATTTTGTATTAAAAAATAGTCTATTGTTAAATATATGTAAATTTTGAGATCATCCGAGAGAGTAAACATCTATTTAAATTTGAACGAAAAATAGTTTAAATTTAAAATAAAAATATAGAAATGAAAATACAAAAGAGAGTTTCTCTTTTTTTAATCTATACAGGTGACTTTTCTATACATTCTTTTAACCACCCATGTTGTAAGGAAAAGATAGCAAACAAAATTTTATTTTTTCATTAGAAATATATATTTTGTTAAGAAATGAATTTATTTATAAATAAAAATATATATATTTTTTTAAAATGAATTTATTTATAAAATAGAAATATTCAATAAAAAAAAAAAAAGTGGCGCCATACTAAATAAATATCTATGTCTGGGATGCAAATTATAAATTTTTCTTGGGAAAAAAAAACTAATTTTCAATTCTATTTTTTTTTTTCTTCTATCTTTTTTTTCTCTACCTGTACGACACCTTTACGTCATCATGTACATACGTAATTACATAATTATTTTTCAAGTACAGGTGGCGGTGTTTCGTAATTGATATGAATTTTTGGTATCAATAGCAGTAATAATTAGTGGATCGAGTCAGTGTGTTTAGTACAATGAATTTATACATAGTATTTTTAGTAGTTAGTGTATCAGCTGCAAGTGATAATGATTATAGTCTTAGACAAATACCAACAGGTGCAGGGCTTTTTTACGATTATTTATATGACTTCAAATTTTCAATAAATAATTTAAAACATAACATTTATTGATTTGGATTGGTATTTATCACATCAACCTCGATTAAATGAAGAGGTATTAGAAATATTAGAATCATTTAACAAAAAATGTGAATTAGTGGAACATTATTCTTACAGTTTGTGTTACCAATTAATTAAAAAAAGGGATTCAATATGATTAAATCGAAATTTTCAGAAGAATCTATAATACAATTAAAAGCAATTTCAACTCAACCTGAAATAGAGAAATATATAAAACAAAAACGTGACGTATTTAATGACAAAAATAATTCAATTGGAAAATCTTTTTTTACATCTTTAAGTGATGAAGAATCTAATTTTTATAATCAACAAATTACTAAAATGATTAATGAAAAAAAAAATTATATATCGGACTTTGAAAATTTAACACATATATTACCCGCTGAAGTACAACAATCCAAAATGATTTCAATGAATCTACGCGTTTACTTAATTCAACAACTTATTGGTTTTATGTAGGATTAAACAATTTTATTGATGAATTTTCACCTTACACGTTTCTTGAGCCTTCAAGACAATCATATTGGGGTCTCCATCATCAAATAGAAGTTTATTTACAAGAGCTGGGAAATATTATTGATGGATATAATCCTTTTTCAAAAATTGTAATTGATTCTATTAATTTATCTAAACTTAATATACTTCACCCTGAAATATTGTCAGCACAAAAATTAGAAGCTTCACTTCAATTTTTTGCTAAACATAGTGATAAATTTAATTTACCTTTGAATATCTACTTATTGAATAATTATATAAAGAGCCACTGTTTTGATAAATAAAATAAACTTAATCATGCAGTCAAGTAGTAATCTTCTCTTGGCACATTCAGCTGCACTTAACAAGTCACAAACAAAAATTATACGTGTCGGATTTTGGTTAGATCATAAAATAAATATTCAAATTTGTGACAATATTTCAAAAAGAGCAATTTTATTTCCAATAATTTGGCAATAATTTGGCAAATAAAATACAAAGTAAGAGTAATAAAATTTAATAGTAAAAATGAACAACCAATTCTCGTGGGAAATATCTAAAAAACCGGTCAAACAGCAACCATCATTAGATGACATTAAAAAATATAAATAATAATTTAAAAAACAAATCAAACCACATTCAAAAATATTCTTCATAGAGACTAGTCTTCATGAGACTAGATGTCTCTTGTCTTCTTGACTATACTATACTGTGTTCATTTCTTGTTGCATGTTGCGTTGCCTATGCTATATGTATACTGTGTTTCATTTCTCGTTGTATATTGCGTTGCCTGTTGCGTTGTCTATAGGTGTGTTCGTTCACTATTCACACAGAGCGTATGCACGGAGCGTATGCACGCAGCGTATGCAAGGAAGCTCTAGAGTCGTGCGGTCATTTGAAGAAACTTTTTTAATAAAATTTACTATTTATTTATTGTTATTTGTTTTTTTCAGTTCTTTTGCTGTCTTTCATAATTATTGATTGCTAATTAGTTATGGTGTTGTTATTTTTCTTTCCGAATCCAATGCGTTAGTAAATTTTACCAATAAAGTTTCTTCAAATAGCCGCACGACTCTAACGCTTCCTTGCATACGCTCCGTGCATATGCTCGGTGTGAATAGTGAACGAACACACCTTATGTATACTGTGTTTCAATCTCCGTCCCCGACATCCGTCCCCAACTCCCGACTCCCGTCACCGACTTCCGTCCCCGATTTTCGTGACGAATTTTTTTTCCACCTTCCCTCCAAAAAGAAGTTTCACTTCAAAAATTAAGATTTAGGGCAACACTCGAAAAAACCAATATTCGAAATATCGAAAAATTATTCTAAAACCCTGCCTTAACCAACCTAACCACGGACGCGAGATTACTGAGGCAACTTTTTTTGTTTCTCTTGTGTTAAAAAAAAAATATTCGATAAAAATATTTAGTATTTTAAAATTAAATAAAAAATAATAACTGAATTAATATTAGTTTGATCCAAAAAAAATATATATAAACAACTTTATTTATTACATTATATTTATTTTTTTAATATTATCATTATTTTTTTTTTTAGTTTAATAATATTATCATCATTATTATTATTCTCATCGTTAATTTCTACTTCATTTTTTTCATTATCGTTATTTCCTTTTTCTTTATTTTCATCATCGTTTTTTTCTTGTTTATACTTTTCATTGTCGCTGTTATTGTTACCATAAGTTCTATTATTATTATTCACATTCAGATGATCTTGATTATTGTTATCATTCATATTTCCATGATCTTGATCAATTTCACTATTATTATTTTTATTTAGTAAATTTTGATTATTCACAATTTCTACATTTTCATTTGTGTCATCGTTATCAATTTGTGGTGTATAATCTACCTCTTCTACGTCATCAGTACCTGATAGATTTACCAACAATCTTGTTGCTTCTGAAGATACATTGTTATTTATTCCATATATATATTTTTGAATAACGCCCCAAATGACTTTCACTTTCATATGGATACTTTGAATCTTATGTAAAATATGATTTGAACATAGTATCAATTACTGTAAGGAAGTTATCGCATTTCCACCTGACAATATTGATGCAACGAATAAATTCGTTTATATGTTCAAAATCAATCCCAACTACAGCCAAGAAAGGCTGTAAGCTTTTATTCAAATTTTTTAATAATGTGGATTTTTCTATTTTAATGTTCCACATAATTAATTGTTATGACAGCATTTTAACATTTTGATTATTTATTGAATAAAAGTAGATTTAATGAAGTTTGGTTTTTTTTTTTGTTTTTATATTAACATTAAAATGTCTGTGGGTTAATTATTCAAAGAATCATATAATAAAAGTAACTTATTTCTTTTTTTTTTTTTTTTATTATCTTATAAACAAAAAATAATCTTAACAAAACTTATCTTATCAATATTTTATCATTATCTTAGCTTAACAAAAAATTAAGTTAATTTTTCCTCAATAAATATTACTAAAAGTTTACATTTCGGTCTATTTTTTAAAAGCTTTATTATTATTATTATTATTATTATTTTAAAATTAATACAAACATTTTTTAGCTTATCTTACCTATTCTCTAAAATTCTATATGTATATATTCAAGCAAAATTTCTGATTTATATTCTTATTATAAATACTTATATACAGTTATAATTTTTTTTTCTCTAAGATGATTTTATCTTTATCCATCAAAAATTTTTTTCGGTTGTTATATTCAGGTAATTCAATAATTTGCGGAAAGTGCAGCGTGTAATCAATAAAATCTTTATGCTGTTTGAACAACCAGTTTTTTGTATCCATCACAACATAAGATTGGACGTGATCGTTCAAGTACTGTGTACACAGCTCGTTCATTATAAAATAAATATTTTTGTTTCAATCAAGTATTTGATTTTAGCAAAAACTGATAAATTGTTGAGTAATTCTACAATAATAGCAACGCCTTTTCTATAATGTGTGCCATCATAATGTAAAATATGATTTGAATATAGTATCAATTGCTGTAAGAAAGTCATCACATTGACACCTGACGATATTGATGCAACAAATAAATTCGTTCATATGTTCAAAATCAATCCCAACTACAGCCAAGATAGGCTGTAAGCTTTTATTCAAATTTTTTAATAATGTGGATTTTGTGGATATTGCATCATCAATCTCATTAGCAGTCTAGAACATGAAAATTTAACAAGTTAATTATTTAATATTAATTGATTATTTTCATCATCATTATTTATCATGTTTTACTTCGACATGGAGCATCATGCTCTCGTTGGCATCAACAACAGTTGCTTTTGTTAATCTGTTGGCTCGACCATGTGGTGGAATTAAAAAAGAAAGTAATTTCTTTTTCGATGCAATTTTCACATTAACATCTGTTTCATTAGATACTATTTTTTTTTTTAAGACTGGTGATGTCTTTTTTCCAGTTATTTTGATAACCAGCTCCTTTTGCTTCTCTCAAAACTTGAAGTTTATGTATTAATTAATCAAGTTTTGTTTCTGATAATTTACCTGCATCAGGATAACGTGTATTAAAGTCAAGTTGAACGAGATTATATTATATCCTTATGGATGTTTCAAACTTGGCCACATATTCAAAAATGTTTCAAGTGGAAGAGCATTATCTGGTTCATGTTTTCTTCTTTTTTCGGTTGAATTTTAAGAAGATCTTTTTCACGTATTTCTCGTGTACTTATCCATGCTGCTTCTACTCTTTCCCATGGCTCACATGTATTTTCGTCGAGAAAATTTTTGTTTTCAATGATGTTTTGATCTATTTAAAAAAAAAATTATGACAAATAAAAAGAAATTACTGTCTTTTTAAAGTGCAATTTTTTTTTTTTTTTAATTTTTTTTTACTAAATTAAATTTATTCAAAAAAATATATGAAAAAGAATTATTTGATAAAAAAAAATATTAAAAAAAAATATTATTACCAAGAGATGCTTCTTCAACTACTGGTTCCATTGATTTACGTATTTTCGAAATTTCGGATTTCTTGTTTTTTATGTAATTCTATAAAAGTCCAGAGTATCGACCAGATTCATCTACTTGAAAATATGTTTCTGGCTTTTGATTTACGAACGTTTCACAAATTTTTCGACTCAATGTTCGAATATCAGGAACGCCCAATCTATTAATTAAAAATTGAAAAAGATGAAAATTAACTATTTTTTTAATTAAGTTAAAGTTTTTTATTTGACTGTAAATTGAAAAAAAAAAAAAAATTATTATTATTATTAATATAGGAGTTATTATTTTTAAGATAATTTATGATTAAAAGTACGATGCAATATTTCATTTTAATTTTTTTTTAATTTGATAAAAAATTTGAACAATAGTTATAGACACATAATTTTCAAGTAGATTTGTTTTTTATGTAGGTATTGAGAATTCACAAATATCCACTTGCTAACCGATTAGCATGTAGTCTATTCTTTTACTGTATTATTTTGTTTTATTTCAAATAATTATTAATGGTACTATTTAAAAAGAAAACTACTTACTATTTTTATATAAAAACATACATTAATTATTGTTGGATAAATTATGTGATAATATATCAAACATATAACTATCATGTGCTTGATACAGTATACAAATGAATGCATTTCAACCGATCCTGTTCACAGCTTCTTTTGTGAAAATAAGCAAAATATTATGAACGCACACTTGTTTATAACTCACACCTACACTAACATAAAAAACGAAGATGGCAGTTCTGTAAAGTGGTGTTAGCAAAAGATGGCTACTACTCATGTATCCTCACTGCTCGTGCGTTCTCAAAATCTCTCAAACCGTGTGGTGTAAACAGATCACCCGCAAGATTTTACCAAAATATTGGCACTGTGTCACCGTTACTTAGACATGAATAAACAATATTAACTAAGCAACTGAAAAATTAATATAAACCTCAGTAATTCATTTCAATTATTAAAAAGTTTTTAATAATTACCTTGTTAAAATATAATTTTTTACCTTTTAAATATCTAAATAATTTTTTTGCTTGAAAAACTAAATATGAATGTCCAATTTTAGAGGTTATGGACTACAATAAATATGTACATTGAATCAGGATTAAAATAAGTAGGTACATGAACTGATAATAGACACATTGAATAATTATTGGTGTTAATTATTTTGTTTTAAAAAATATAATAATAATATAGTATCAAAATATCGATAAATAATAATTATATAAAAAAAAAAAAAAAAAAACACAAAAGGTTTGAATGTGAATACTAAAAAAAACAATTATTTAAAATCATTATATTGAAAAATCATTTATTGGATTATAATTATATTTTTTGAGATATTTTGTTAAATTTTAATATTTAACACTTTATAAAATAATATATCACTCAGATGTAAAAAATTTTTTTTAATTATTTAATCATACAATAAATAATTGATAATCCAATAAATATTAGAATATTGTAATCGAATAAATAATGATGTACAATAAATTCTCTACATTACAACTAATGACATAAGTTTGGAGTCTTATTTGAAAAAAAAAAATCTATCTGAAGTATAAATTAAAATCAACAACAAAATACAGTATTAAATGAAAACTTTAAAATGTAAGTACTGGAAATAACAAGTAGTAAACCACCACAAGCTTTGATATAACAAATACTTTATGATATTTAAATTTGATCAAGTGCTATAAAAATAAAAAGAAATATTTTCTCAATTTTAAAAGTACATCAAATATTATGAAAATAATTAATTTTCTAATTAAAATTTTTAACAAAAAAATTGAGTAAATTTACAACAAACATTTTCTCTTTAAATCATAAATGAAAAAAAAGTATTTTGAAAATATAATAAATATTTTTTAAAAAATAATTTTTATTTAAAATAAATTTTTCAATCGATATTCGTTATATTTTTCATTTGCTAAATTTTTATAGTTATGTATTTTCCATTTAAATAATTTTCTAAATCAGTATCACTGAAATCTACGAGCTATTCTGTTATTATTTAATCTCAAAAAAAATAAATTATCATTCAAATGAATATGATTATTAATTTTCTTAATATTTAAAATAGCCAATTAATAATAGAAATAAATTTTTTGAATCAAAATCAATCAAATAATTTTAATATAAATAATAGAATTAATAGTTAATTGAAATATTACAATCAAACTAATAATATGTATTATCTTTTCAGATCAACAAGAAAATTTACATGGAACTAACTTACATGGCACTTACATGGTGAATTAAAACTAAATGTTACAAATAAATAGTAATGATAATTTTCTTGCTTTTCAAACTTTTAGTAATTGTTTATAGTAAAATTGAATTCAGACAATTTTATATTTGATCAAGTTCCTTAATTATAATTTTCACTAACACCCGATTTAAAAAATTGAAGGAACTGTATTTTTATTTAATTTAAAAAATAACATGAATCACACTTAATGTGTGACTTGTAAATTAAAAGCAGTGATAACTTATTATTTATATTGATATTATTTAATATAATAATATAATTAATATTATTTTTCGACTTTTATAACACTCAAGTTACATATTTAAAATGTATCAATGCTCAATTTGTAAAATGCAACCATGGTTTGCAGAAGACAAGAAAATGTTAGATCATATTAAACTATGCCACAAAAAATCTTCCAAATGCGGTGAGTGTCCGTATCAAAATTGTTTGTACAGTTTTGGCAATGTTTACACGTATTTAAAACATGTTGAAAAAATTCACATTATACATGAAAAAGAATTCAATTCTCAAAACAACAAGCGTCAAATTTCAGAAGATATCATAATACCGATAAAAAAAATTTGTCTAAGTCAACCTCCTGTTATTGAAACTAAAAATAATCTTTCTCCTGCTGAAAATATTGTTGATACAAATGAATCCCAACAATTGTCTTTCAATTTTGCATTGCTTGATTTCAAGAAAGAACCGCTCATTTGGTAAAAAAGTTACTAGCAGAAGTGTCATTGACACGAACCATGGTCCAAAAAATAATTAGTCTCATTATTAATTATCAAAACCAATCATTAGACCATTTAAAACAAATAAACTCTGAATTTTTTGAAAATAAAAATATTAAATTAGCATTAGACTTTTTACAAAATTCTTTTTTCGTCGTGAATACTGAACATAAAACTTTAAAATATCTTGAAAAAAAAGAAGCACTTATCCGGCCAGTTTCTAAAAAAATAGATACAAGACTTAGACCCACATTAAAAAAAAAACTTGTGCGTGTTGCGAGTACGCGCGGGGGAAGTGAAACTTCTTTTGGAGAGAGTGTTCTACGTAGTATACTAGTATAATCTTATTTCAGTTATGCGCATGCCTATTTCTTTTTTCTTTTTCTCAAACTATACTATATATGTAGTATATACAAATATACTATATACTAATATACAAATATACAAATATACAAATATACTAACTATAGATGTCTCTAGCAAGAAGACTAGAAACCAGGAGAATCAACTTCGATGGAAGGGGTAAATATTTTTGGCTTGATATACGTCGCAAATGTAGAGTGCGCCACTTTAGTTATTCAATTACGCACTACGTAATGCGCTGTTTGTTTATTTCCACACCCCTCAGCCTGCCTTTTTAAAAAATGCATTGAAAATAAATAATTAATAATTTTTTTTAATGAATACGACAAGATGCAAAATTATTGATTTTGAATGTCATTTTCAAAGATCAAAAGACTAGAGAGACAAATACAATTAGATAAATAATTTTTTGAAGAATTATTCTACAAGTACTTGTACAGCTTTTTTCCAATGCATTTGGAAAAAGATAATTGATTAAACAATTATTGCTAGGTGGAATATTTTTTTTTAAATAAACAAATAGCTTACGAATAAGATGGACTTAAAAAGAGACAATTATTGTTAAATGAAAAGCAATTATTATTTAATAAATCATCTTATTTTAAGTAGATCTCTTTTCTTAGCCAGTTGTTTATTTAAAAAAAATTTCACTTATTTATATGATGAAATATTCAATGTATCAAAAAAAATATTTTACCCAGCAATAATTATTTAATAAATTTTTTTTTTTTGATTACATCTCATTCTTTAGCTATTAATTATTTATTTTCAATGCACTTTTTAAAAAGGCCGGCTGAGGGGTGTAAAAATAAACAAACAGCGCATTACGTAGTGCGCAATTGAATGACTAAAGTGGTGCACTCTACATTTACGACGTATATCAAGCCACTCCCACTCTTATAGTTGATTCTCCTGGTCTCTAGTCTTCTTGACTATACTATACCGTGTTTCATTTCTCGTTGCCTGTTGCGTTGCCTATGCTATATGTATACTATGTTTCATTTCTTGTTGCATGCTGCGTTGCCTATGCTATATGTATACTGTGTTTCATTTCTCGTTGTATATTGCGTTGCCTGTTGCGTTGTCTATGTATGCTATGTTTCAATCTCCGTCCCCAACTCCTGACTCCCGTCGCCAACTTCCGTCCCCGATTTTCGTGACGAATTTTTTTTTCACCTACTCTCCAAAAAGAAGTTTCACTTCAAAAAAAAGGGGATAACCGTTTGGTTACGATACATAACCAAAGTACAAACTGTCCCGATGGCAAAAATACTAGAAAGCTATTTAGAACTTCCCAATGTTTCCAAAGTTATTACTGATTCTTTGAATAAACCATCTAATGGACAAAAATTTTCTCCATTGATTGACGGAAGTGTTTGGAAAAAAATAAAAGCATCACGTCCTAATGATTTAATCATTACAATAAGTATTTCTTTTGATGATTTTGCAAAAAAAAAAATTGGAGCAATTTATTACACTGTTAGTTGCCTTCCTCCACAATTTTCAAGTAAACTTGAACATTGGTTTCTTGCGCAATTTTATAAAGAAGAAGATTATGAGAGGTTAGGAAATAAAAAAATTTTTTCAAATTCAAAACATGAGCTAATTGAACTCTAAAAAAGCGGATTTAATATAAATATAAATAACACTACGAGAAATGTTTTTTTTTTTGTGTATGCAGGGTTACAGGCTTTTTCACCAACATCCGCGGTCCCCTAAGGTTCCAACTTGGGGCCTCTATTGTTTAAAATTTATATAAACGATCTGTCATCCAAACTGTCATGTCATACATTGCTCTATGCCGATGATGTTAATTTATATTTACCAATTCATAATCTATATGACTGTTCTTTTCTCCAGACTGAGATCTCCAAATTCACAGTTTCGTGTAACGAAAATCATCTTCAGCTAAATGCAAACAAATGTAGCATGATGTAGTTTACAAGATCTAGGCACACTATTATATACAACTACAACATTGATGGACACTCACTTATCAGAAATTTAGAATTCATTGAACTTGGTGTCACATTTGACTCTAAATTATTGTTTAATGCTCAAGTAGAACAAGTTGCCAAGGCAGCTATGTCTGCACTTGGGATGGTGATGAGGTTATCTGTAGGATTCATTAACTCTTTTACTATAAAAAGTCTATATTATGCATTTGTAAGGTCAAGGTTAGAGTATTGTTCCATTATCTACCCCATCAGATCCAAGAAACAACTCAAGATGATTAGTACAGTTCAACGCAAATTTAACAAATTTCTTTTATACAAGACTCAGGGTGTTATAGTTGAGCAGGGCTTTGATGATAATGAACTAAACAAGATGGTTGACATGTTACCTGTTAAAACTCGTCGTGACTCACTTCTGATCTTATTCTTTGTTAATCTGTTGTTTGGTAGAGTTGACTGTCATGACTTTCTAGCTAATGTTAGATTTAGAGCTTTAAGAACTAATCTTAGAAAAATATTATTTACATGGTCAAACTTGTTTGAGCACAATATCATTATCACCTCTCAATGTGATGCTAAAAGTAACCAATGATGTTTGCTGCAATACAATGTTATTCGATCATATATTGTCATTTCAGAATATCCCCCAAAGTCTAATTATTGAGTGTGTCAAGGCATCTTCACAATGTTAATGCTTATTCTCAGCTATTCTCGCTGGTAATCGAGATGCACTCCTGTTACATTAGCTATAGTGTTTATGATATCAATATTTAGTATTAGGTTTACCATCATTATTATTAGCTATGTAATTACCTTCATGTGAAGGAAACAAATAAATAAAAAAAAAAACAAAATATAAAATATAAAAAAAAAAAAAAAAAATAAACAAATACAAAAACAATGTAATATAGTTGTATATCTTCACTCTGTACTATAATAATGTAATAACAATGTTAATATTAATAATATAATGTGCTAAATTACTACCCTGTGAGAGTAATTTTAACCTGTACCCTGTAATGGTACTGTGTACTGCTGGGTATAACCAAAATAAATGAATAAATAAAAAAACAAAAGATTTCTGTGAGAGGGTTTTTTTCATTAGAAATAAAAACCCTTATTATGTCATTTGAAGCGTGGTAGAAAATTTAAAAATAATAGGACAAAATAGATCGTTATTTCACTTAAAAAATGAGCCTGCTTTGATCAAAATCTGTGAGAGGGAATTTTTTTGAAAATTTTGACATTTAAAAATTTTATTAGTATTTTTATAGAAAATTTGCAAAGTGAAAGTGCTCCCTGTTTCTACCTATTTTTTTAGCAATGGGTGCAAATGGTCCCGTAGCAACCCGCGGTGAGGGTTTTGAAAAAATCTTCGATTTTCGCCTTTCTACCATTCGTGATCTTTTATATTCATTTTCACCATCAGCCATTTTTTTCCCGTCGGAAAGAAAACCAAAAAGGCGCCTGCATTAAAGTTGTTGAGTTTCGTTGCCGTATTTTGCTATTCAGTCACCCAGATTTCATACACATAACTCATTATGTGCATAGAAATAATCAATACCTGTAAAAAAAAGTGTATAATGACAATTGTGTAGTAAAAATAATAGAAAAACGTTTCAGAACCTAACCTTCAAAAACATAGTGTCTTCGTATCATTTTCAATTATTTCTTATATGTTTAAGAATACTGTGAACTGTTGATTGGCTGATGGATGATAATGTATTCTCGCGATATTTATTGATCAAGATTTTATGTTACGAAGGTATTTATATCACGTACTCGCTTATCCACTGATTCAACAATTAAAGAAATCACCTTAAATATTACGACAATTCGTTTGGAGTAATTTAGAACTGATTAATAAAATTATTAAAGTCAATGAATTAATGATTCTTTGTTTTTTATAATTAAATAAAATTGTAACGGAGATGTAGAGTTTGTCCCGTCTAAACGATAACTGATTTTTCATTAGCTTTTCCGGGGTTTATAAGGGAATTTTGAGGATACGGATTGCGTGGGACCCTGTGCATAGGTCCCTTAATGTCAGTGGGGTTCTTGAGTCGAAGTCGTATTCGATTAGTTTCATGTGTTGTTATCTTATTCACTATTATTTATATTTCCTCTTGATTTCTTAAGTTTGCGAAATTTAGTTTCGGGTTACTTTTTTTTTATTATTGTCGATGCATTTGGAAATCAAATTTCTGGGAATGTTAATATTTTTTTCTTATAGTTTTTGTAAATTTTACGACTTGTGTTTTTTTAGATAATTTTTATGGTCGTCTGGCGTCATGAAGTGCATTTGTTATTTGATCGCATTTTATTACTTTTCCCATTTCGGCTTTCTTCTTATGTCGATTTGTTCAGTTGATTTGAGTTTGTTCAATCTTATTCTATTCTGTTATTATTCTTATCGTGATAAAATATTATTATTCTACTTATTTCTATATAATTCTACGGATCTAACAGTTTAAAAAATTTTCTAATAATTCTTATTTTATACTATAAATAATAATGAAACTTTTTCGTGTCTCGAATTTTTTTGGTTACATAAATAGTTTTTTATTAATAAGCATACACAAACTCCTAGTTTCAGAAAAAATCTATTAAAAACCAAAATTGAAAAAAATCATAAGTCAAAGAATTTAAAAAAAAATTAAAAAAAATACATATCCATTATCTTTTGCTTAAATATGATAAAAAAAATATTCTAATTGAATTTCATGATTTACTCACTCATCGTTCTGGATTGTTTGAGATGAGTGAGTAAGATGCTGAAAGAAAACCAATAGTTATACATACATTCAAGACAATTCCTGTGTTCTAAATTGTCAGTAGGTAAATCTCACTCATCAGCAATAACAAGGTTTGATTCATCTGGAAAAATAAGTATATATTACTATGTATAAAAATTATGAAATTTAAATATAAACATAAAAAATATGAAATATACATACAAATTATAAAGCTAAGAGCGGACTTTGTGTTATTCCTCTTAATGAATTGGAAACCAGCTTCAACAAAATATTTAAAAATTATAAAAGTGATAAAAAATATTTATACACGAAAAACCAACATAACTTCTCTTTATACGTTTGACTCATTTTTGAGGCCCCAAAAATGCATGTAACATGAAAATTTATCTGAAAGAAAAAATTTTAGAAGAGAAAAAAATTTTTCTCAACCAATGTACCAATGCAATCTGAAGTAAAAAGGTACTTACTAATGATAAATTTTCGTTACGTCTTATTTTTGATATTCCGTGTCCGTACTCAACATTTCGACATTGAATCTCTAGTTCACATGCAGGACGAAGTTGATAACAATGAAAATTCAACTATTTAAAAAAATAATAAAGAATGATATTATTTAACTAAAGAAAAATCCACAAATTCAAAAATATATGAAAAATATTTAGAATATAATTAAGGAGAATTAAAATCTTGAAATACACATGTACTCACTATATTTATTAATGTTCGATCTTGCATATTGTTGTTTTTATTCTACACAAATTATACTTAAAAAAAAAAAATTAATTTCTCAACAGAATATATAAGTAGTATAAATCTGTCAATTGACTGACCTAATCGTGGAGAGATAAAAGCATTATTACACAAAAGAAGAGGGGTACGCTTGAGAATTTGCATAGTTGCAGAAAAAACAGTCCATTATAAAGAAAAAAAAAGAAATGCAAAGTAATTTAATATAGGTATATATTTTTTTCTCATTTAAAATATGTCAACTTGGACAAATCATTTCAAAAAAGATATATTATATATAACAAAAATACTAATTTGACAAAAATAAGTATTATTTTTTCAATTATCTACTGAAAAGTTTAATAATTTCAAATACGATATATCTTTTAATACAATTGTTTTAATTTTCGTAAGCTTTTTATATCAATTTTGATTTAACATTATAATTCATTTTTTCTTTTTTACTCAATGAATAAGTGAGACAGGAATAGAACGCTTAACCGGCGTCTGTATTACATATAGTATACGGCATTGCGGAATACCTAACTTGTCATTATTTATGTAAATCTAATTTTTATACATATATCTTTCTAAAATGAAATAATAAAGAGAATAAATATTAAAAAAATGTAAAATCATAAACCTGACACCAACAGTAAGCATATTTTTGTTCTTCCTTAGCTACCTGATATAGACTACCCAAAATTGGACAGAAGTTTAACTTCCCCCGCGCGTATTGGTAACACACACACTTTTTTTCTTTTTAGAATATCTCATATACTTATAGAGCTATTGTTCAACTAAAATAGAAACAACCGAAAGACATAACACACAAACAAACTTATATATTGATATATATATATAAGTATATTAACTCAGTATCTCTTGAATTTTTTACTCAAGTAACATCATTTTATTATTGTGATAACATTTTTTGTGAATTATATATTGTAAATTATCAACAATATTGTATGCAGCAAATTATATTTGGTAATTATTCAATAATAATATAAATAAACTATGGGCTATTCATTGTGACAGTCATGGTACCACGATGGGTGGTATATAGTTGAATGTCAAATAGGTTGCAATTATGACAATCAAAAATATTTTTATTTTTTTACATATATGACAATTTATTCAATATTATTCAATGATTATATTAAAATTCGAAATAATAAAATTAAAATATATATATATATATATATATATATATATAAATAATGAAAATTGATATAATAAATAATAATATTATTAATTCAATCAATAAAATAACTTGATAATTTTACTATTTATTTTATTGATTATTTATTATTATTAAATTAAATATTGAGTTTTAATTTCAAATAAATCATTACAATTATATTAATAATAATAATAACAAATTGATAATATTAAATTTATTAAAATTTGAAATCATATTGTCAGTCATTGTTGAAAAAGCCAAGTTTAATTGCCATTTGACAATCATGATGATGTCTCCCAAAACCTTGATGAATATCCCGTCGATAAAAATATATGTAATACAACTTAAAATTGAGTATTCATAGGCATATAAATTTGTAAAGTACATTGTAATATTTAACCTTTTTTTTCAAATTAATTCACATACTCAATTAATTATTAAATATTAATGTAACCATATACATACATGTATACATATATGAAAATCCCAATTCTTATTAAAAATATACTTCAATTTAGATATTATATATTTAATACAATATTAATATTAATTTTTAATATAATTTATAAATATATATCCTCCTTAGCTATAACTAAGCTTAGCAAACAATCATAAAATGATTATGTGTTTATCACCCACACATACACGTGTAAACAAGTAATTATTTATTCAAACTAAATTATACCATAAAAAAAAAAAAAAAAAAAAATTCATAAAATCCAAATTTGTTTTTTCACAAAAATCAAATTTTCAATAAAATTAAATTGGAAATACAGATATTCTTATCAATTTAATTTTGATATTGTCAGTGGTTACGCCTTTGTGTTGATAAGGCAATGTGAATATATATATATGTTTTTTGTAAGTTCAATGATGTATCTGTTTTCTGTATATATATATATATAGGCTTACATGTATTTTTTCCTTTTATTTTTCTGTAAATTCAATGTATAATAATATACGTATACATATAAAAAAAAGCTTGATAAAAACTAGTTTGTCGACAAATGTATAACACAAATACATGTACATGCATTTACAGAAAAACTTAGTATTCATGCAAGATAGTTTCAAAATTTTCCATCTGTCAAAATTTTCTTACGCTCGATGTTTTTTTATTTTTTTTTATTTTTATTTTTTCATTCGTTTTTCCGCGTCAACGAGTGATTAATCAAATATATTTTATAGCTATTTATTTTGAATGTATATATAAGTTTCACAATAGTTTGGCCCAGGTTATATATATGGGGAGGGCTTTTTCAATTCACCAAGTTGAGAACCTTCTATCTTCAGAAAATTTCATAGTTAATATTTTCTTTATATATAAAGTCCCAAAAGCTCATTTTAATTTTTTTAGATTTTTCGCAGCGCCACCTGCCCCTCCCCCTCGATTTTAGTAATTCGTCTCAAGAGGTAAGTACCATTTTGCCCGTTTTTATTTTGATGAAAAATTTTATGCAGATTCTATGATGAAATTGATGAACATTTTTCATAAAATTGGAGTGGGGCATTTTTTTTTTTTTATTTAAGATTTTGCAAAATTTTGAATTTTTGAATTTTTTAAAATTTAAATATATTTTTTAGACTCAAAAAAAAAAAATAAAAATAAAATTTGTCTATCAAAAAAACGATATATCGATTATTTTTTGAAAAAAATCGATTTTTTAAGTTTTCAAAATAAATAGTCTAAACTTTACTAATAATTATTTTCGTGTCAAAAAGTTAAAAAATTGATTTTCTTTGGAAAATAATCGATATATCGTTTTTTTGATAGACAAATTTTATTTTTATTTTTTTTTTTTGAGTCTAAAAAATATATTTAAATTTTAAAAAATTCAAAAATTCAAAATTTTGCAAAATCTTAAATAAAAAAAAAAAAATACTTCGCGTATAATGCCCACTCCAATTTTATGAAAAATGTTCATCAATTTCATCATAGAATCTGCATAAAATTTTTCATCAAAATAAAAACGGGCAAAATGGTACTTACCTCTTGAGACGAATTACTAAAATCGAGAGGGAGGGGCAGGTGGCGTTGCGAAAAATCTAAAAAAATTAAAATGAGCTTTTGGGACCTTATATATAAAGAAATTATTAACTATGAAATTTTCTAAAGATAGAAGGTTCTCAACTTGGTGAATTGAAAAAGCCCTCCTCATATATATATATATATGCCAGTGGTTAAAAGCTTCTTTTTAACAATAGAGACAACATTGTCGAGAAACGGAGTGGGCTCACAATAAAGAGAATTGCACGGTAAAGAGAGATAGATGAGAATGGATGAAAGGAGACTAGATGGCAACTTTGTCGAAGTATAATTCAAGCTCAGATCGAGCTCAATTCAAGTCACGTAGTCTCCAACGTTCTTGTCCTTACTCTCTCCTTATTATACACCATATCCTAACCCGTGTGATGATAACCAAACGTTCAAGTCTGGCTGATCGTATACTGTTACATCCACAGGATTATGATCTAGCTAGTAACACTTTTTCTCTTTCTCATCTCTCTCTCTATATATATATATACCAATTGAAGAAAAAGAATCTCTGCTTTGTTTATTTATTTTTTATTTTCATTTATTTTTTCACCCATCACCGTGCAATTGTTTACTCAATGCAATAACAATTTTATATAAAATTCATGCTACTCTGTAAAGGTTATATATGATATTGAAATAAATAAATATTATAATAATCATTCCACACTCGTATAAAATAACAGAGTGGAACTTTTTTTGATTTCTTTAGAAAATATAACATTTGAAGCCTTATCGATAAGTAACCATAATAGTGATCCCACATTGTAGTTTTTTTCTGAGTAAACATTATTATCTCAGTGCGAACATGTAAAATTTCTTTATCACTATTTATAGATATATGTATATACCTATATGTATAAATGTATACACCAAAAATAGAATAATAATAATACTGGATTATTTTTTCACAACTTTTTTTTTTACATCAATAGAGAAGTTATAAAATTATTCGACATCACAGTAATATTACAAAGTAATAGATAGCAATTATTAACATGATCATTTTTTATAATATATATATAATTAATTGCAATGTGTATATATATCTATGTATGTTGTGACGAGTTGTTAAAATGAGTGATTAAACTATTAGTCATGGACAGAATAAAATTATTATTCGTAAATAAAAGAAATAAATAAACAACAAACACGACAAAAGGTAAAAACATAAAACATAATTTCAATGTTTACCTACATGATAACTGTACGGTAGTGACTCGACAGCTGTACATGTAAACATAGTATAAGTATATAGGAATAATGATATGCGACGATTTTTTAAATTTAGCTGTTTGTGAAAGAATTAATAAAATAAATCATGTTAGTATAAATAATAACAAAAACTAATTCATTTCATCTGCATAGCTGACAAAAAAAAAAAAAAAATGTATACAGAAAATGAAAATTTATAATACATCATCATCTAGACAAGAAAAATGAGCACCACCACTTGATTGTTAGTTTAAATACTCTTAAAAAAGCAAGCCATGAAAAGCAAAAAAATGTTAAATCAAAAAAAGAATAATAATGCTGTCGATGTAATTGTAATTTATAACAATATAAAAAAGGTAAATAATAAATTTATACATTATAAAAGCAGTTTTATAACGTAACATGTTTAATTAAATGAATAAAAAATCAAAAAATATTGACAGAAAATTAGATTGTAACTCAGAATTACTGGTCAATATTATTAAGTCTACTCTGTTCAAAAAAAGTAAACAAGAAAAGCACGAAAAATTGTTCAAATACTATTCTTATCATTAAAATATCTTCATTTATATAATTCAATTATAGAAAATGATTATGACAATTCACTGATAATTAAGTACCAATTTTTTAGTAGATAAATCAACAGCTATTATATCACAAAAATAGTATTGAATTATTAAAAAAAAAAAAACTAATCAACCAAAGAAAAGAACAGTATAAAAACTTTAATAAATAAAATCATATACTTATATATAAATTTCTACTTGAAAGAAAATATAAAATAAATAAATTGAATAATTTCTCAGCTGTCAAAAAAATAAAAAATACAAATGACATATGTTTGACAAGCAATTATTATATTGTAAAGTAAAAACAATACATCTCGAATGACCGCACGTGCTTGCTGCCCGACAACAGATCATGTTTCAATGTTCATATTTGCTTACTTTTCAGTTTTCTATCTCTTTTTTTATATTAGAATAATTTTTTTTACACTTCTCTTCTCTGAAGAATATGAAAATTATATTCAAAAAAAGAAAAACAGGAAAAAATTATTTCCATCTACATTATTTGAAAATAAAGAATATAAAAATAATATTCGAATTCTTAAAAAAGACGAAAAAATTTTCCATTTTGCATTAATTTAAAATTTATCACGTCTAGTAAGCTCACAAGTCAGAAAAAGGAATGGTCGTTTATATATTTGTGATAAATGTCTCAATTATTTTTCATCACAAATAATTTTGGAAAAACATTTGTCTGATTGCTGTCTGAAATCTTCAGTTATAAAACAAGAAGGTAAATTATTTTTTTGAAATTAAAAAAAAATATAAGAAAAATAATGTATATTTTCTTCAAATAGGAGAGAAAGAAAAAAATCATACAACTTTTTTGAATCAATCATCATCGCATGCAGGTAGTAGTTGTCAGAAAATACAAGTAGCAAGTGTGTTTGACAACAATAATAAATATTGGTCTTAACCGGGGAAATCAAACGAAAACCAGTGGGATATATTCGATTTCTGTGGTGATTGTTGTGGTTACAAGAGTCCGAATAAAACGGCTACTCCACAATCGCAAATGTGTCGTGATTGCTATGATCTATGGTTATCTGGAATCAACCCAAGCAAGCCATCCTCCAGTAAAAAAAAAATCAACTTTAGCAGACCAACAACAGAAAATAATACATAAAATTGCTAGTTTAAAAAAAGAAATGATTGAATTAGAAAATAAATTAAATCATATCTGTGTTCTATGCAGTGAAAATATAGTCAAAAATAAATTTAATCTTTGCTCTAAATGTTGTGAAATTTTATCTCATGATCAAGACATGTAAATAATTGAAACTAATAAAAATACAACGATTTGCATTATACAAAAAAAAAAAAAATCATTCATAATTATTTTTAAAATCATTTATAATTATTTTAAAAATTTTTGGTAATTTTACATTGAAATTGTGTTACAGCATTGTCGTTTTTCACTGGTTCAACTACTTTATTTCTCTCTTAAAGTGGCAACGCTGTTTATTAAATGAACAGACAAAAGAAAATGAAATTTATAAAGAACGTATTTACTTATTGTTTAAAGGTTACAGAACGGAAGTGGAAAAAAATATTGTTTCATATTAAAGAAATTTAAATGTGCATAGTAAGTAAAAATAAATTTCGATGCATGATTAAGACAATACATCTGGAATGACCGCGCGTGCTTGCTGCCCGACAACAGATTATGTTTCAATGTTTATTATTTGTTAAATAGATATGAAATGAATTATGAATATCTCTACTTTTCTAATTATCTTGCATTTTTTTGTCTTTTCATACATTTTACGGGGATGATTTATGTCACTTTCGTATTGATATTCAAGCAAGAAGCTGCTATTTTTTTTTTTTTCATTTTGTGTGAATTAAAAGTGATAAATAAAAAATGGATATGGACTCGTTGAATACTTTGGTAATTATTTTTTCAAATATTATATCAATTTTTCTCAAATTCATAATGAATATTATAAAAAAAATTTTATTTTTTTTTTTTAAAAAGTTGACTCCACATCGAGACGCTCTTTGCAGTTTATGTGAGACGGAAATGTGGTGTCGATATAGACAACACACAAATCACGCTGTTCCAGTAGTGATGCGCCACAGAACCTTAATATTGGTTAGTATGTTATTTGAAAAAAAATTTTACAATCATAACTAAATAATCGAATTTTTTTTAAAGTGAAACTTCTTTTTGGAGGGTAGGTGAAAAAAAAATTCGTCACGATAATCGGGAACGGAAGTTGGGGACGCGAGTTGGGCGTTGGGGACGGAAGTCGGGGACGGAGATTGAAACACAGCATACATAGGCAACGCAACAGGCAACGAGAAATGAAACAGTATACATATAGCATAGGCAACGCAACAGGCAAAGAGAAATGAAACACAGTATAATATAGTCAAGAAGACTAGAGACAAGGAGAGTCAACTCTTTGTAGTCGGGGATAGGCTGGGATGGGTAATTCGACGATTTTTGGAGTATCATACAATCATACGTATGATACGTATGATACTGTATGAGACGTATGATATGTATGATCGTCGCAAGTGCCCTCTTTTTTTTTATAAAATGAAGTAAATCATATACAATATACTTTTATTTTTACCATTAAACAAGTAAGCCCAAGCATACACAAGTAAACAACTGTCAAAAAAGTTTTGTTAATTACAAAACATTACAATTTTTGAATTTAGACTCGTTTGATTTTAAAACAAGACATAAATGTGTTTCAATTTTAAACGATCTTGTTTCAAACAAAACCAAATACATTACAAAACAAGACCAAGATTAAACTAAAATGCCAAGATAAAATACAATAATTTTGCTGGACGTGAAATTTATTTTTCTGGACTTAGAAAAAAAAATAATATAACCCGCAATTATATTCCTGAGCATTTATGTATACCTTAGCATTTATGTATACCTTAGCGATTATATATACTTAGCATTTATGTATACCTTAGCAACTATATATACTTAGCAATTAAATATACTACTTAGCAATTATATATACTTAGCAGTTATATATACTTAGCAATTATATATATTTAGAAATTATATATACCTTTGCAATTATATATACCTTTGCAATGACATATACCTTAGCAAGATCTACCAACCTTGCATGAGTAATAAAAAATTACCCGCAATTATATTCCTAAGCATTTATGTATACCTTAGCATTTATGTAAACCTTAGCAATTATATATACTTAGCAATTATATATATCTTTGCAATTATATATATCTTTGCAATTATATATACTTAGCAATTATATATACCTTTACAATTATATATATCTTAGTGAGATCTACCAACCATGCCTGGGTAATAAAAAATTACCCGCAAGTACATATACCTTTGCAATTACAACCAGATCTACCAACTATGCATGGTTTCATAGTCCAGAAAAATAAATTTCATTTTTTTTCTAAGTCTAGCAAAATTATTTTATTTTAGATAGATCCCATGCAACTACTACGAAAGAAGTTTCACTTCCCTCGCGCGTACTCGTAACACGCTAATTTTTTTTTTTTATTAGATAAAATATCATATTGGAGCTATTCTCAGGGCATTAATAGCTAGCAATTTATTTCCAACATTAGCTGGTTTTATAATGTATGATGATTTAGATGTAAGACCACGATTCAAAGTTTGTATGTATTTTATTTGAAAAAATTAAAATTTTTAATTATTAGTGATAATAATAAATTGATTCTTTTAGACAATCTCCCTGCTAACACAGAAAATATTAATGTGATTACAATGGAAGATGAGTCTGACTTGGCTATGGATGAGTTGGAACATGGAATATTGTTGCCATCAATGGGAGGTAACAATTTCTTTTAGCATAATATTTTTTTGAAAGTATTTATTTTATAATCAAAAATTTTTATATTCTCCTAGCAACCTATTCATTGGTACCAGATGACAGATATTGTACGACTATAACCGTTGGTTAATAAAAAAAAAAAAAATCTTTGATCTAATAAAAAAAATGATAGTAATGTGAACGCTAATTTCTATTTTTTTTATTATTGTAGAACTTTGCAATGTTGTGTATGTATCAGATCAGGAGATGTCAGAAGTAGAGATTGAAAATCAAGAATCTGATACTGAAACTGAGGAAGTTTCAAGTACACAAAATGATGATCTTATTATTGAAGAATAATAATATATAAAAAATTGGGAATAAAATGATAAAAAAAATGATTGGTAAATAAATATTTTTAAGAAAAAAATTTTATGGTTATATTTAATTTAATATATATATATATATTAATTATCAATTAAATTTTTGAATAAAAAAAATTTCATTGATAATTTTGATACTAATTGATTGATTGATAATCGGTACTAGATGACAAATATGTTACAACTATAACTGTTGGTAAATAAAAAAAATTCTTTGATTTAATAAAAAAAATAATAGTAATGTGAACGCTAATTTCTAGTTTTTTTTTCTTATTGTAGACAAAATGATGATGATCTTACTCTAGAAAAATAATATATAAAAAATTAGAATTGAAATGATAAAAAAATAATTATAAAATGATTATTAAATAAATATTTAAAAAAAAAAAATTTTATTTCATTGATATATTTTTTTTAATATACATATGAGAATATATTGTTTGACAGCATTATATTGAAAATCATTTATGGTTATTATTCAAAAATAATTCAATATAAATCTAATAAAATATAACAATTTGCACTATATAAAAAAAAAAACCGTAGTTTTTTAAAAAATAATTCGTAATTATTTTGAAAATTTTAGGTAGTTTGTGTCACAGCATTATACTAACTGAGTGCATGCAACAATCAGAGTGGGTTATGCGCGTAGGTATCGTTTAAAAAATATAGAGTCTCATCTCTCTTAGTCCCACTATTAACTTATCATCCTCTTTCGTCATTATGAAAAATAATATTTGATATATTTAAACGTACTTGCATATCAAAGCAAACAAAAAAAATATTTTTAATTATTTAAAAAAAAAAGGTAATAAATATGTGTCATATAAATATATAAATCAATACTGTTATTGATATATTTATTAAATGTATTAAATTATAATTGTATATTGACATTGTGTTACAGCATTGTCGTTTTTCTCTGGTTCAACTACTTTAAATCTCTTTTAAAGTGGAAACGTTGTTTATTAAATATATATATATACTAACTGATTGCATACAACATGGTGTTTGTGAAAATCAGAGTGGGATATGCGCGTTAACCGTAGGCGTCGCTTGATACTAGAGTCTCATTTCTCTCACTCTCAACTCTATAATCTCTTTTGTCATTGTAAAAAAATTGACTATAGAACATGTGCAGAATATCATTACAAACAATTAATGATAAAATATCCGTAATATAATTTAAAATATATGTTGACGTATACGAATTTATGTATTCAACTATAAAAATTAATAAATTGAATAAATATTTAAAAAAATTTTCATTAGATTTAATATATTTTTCATTTCTTAAATATTCTCAATATGATATTTTTCTTATCATTATTCATAATAGCATATCAGATTTATACATAGATTGCTGGTTCAAACCCAACTCGGAGATATTTTTTTTTTTTAATGATTGTAAATGTTTATTATTTTAAATATATATACATGTTTTTTCAAAATAATATTTCAATATTTTTTATTAATTAAAAATATATTTTTCATTACTTATATACTCTCAAAATATTTTTTTTTTTATCATTATTCATAATATCATTTATATTTCAGATTTATACATAGGTTCTAACCCAGATCGGAGATAGATTTTTTAATGATTGTCAATATATATTTTTTAGTATATATATTTTATTTTTTTTTTATTTTTTTTTTTATTTTATATTTTTTTATTTTTTTTATTTTTTTTAGTATATATACAGGTATATATATAATATTTTCTCATTATTTAGAAATTGTTTTTAAAATAATATTTTTTTTTCGTTGATATAAATAATATATAAATTATAATATAAAAAATATTTTAATATTAATAATAATTTTGTATTTTTCATTATTTAAATATATTATTTCTATTTTGAATATATATATATATATATATATCTAATATATAAAAATCTCATGTCCCGGTGTTTGTCATTGAACTCCTCCGAAACCACTTGACCGATTCCCTTGAAATTTTCCATGGATTTTCTTTAGGACTATGAATCGAATATAAACTATATTTAAACCCTCTAATTTATAGGGGTGGTTCACCCTCAAGGGAAATAATAGAAACCATACTATACGCCATCTATTCTTTATTCATGTATACATACGACGGTTGGTAATCTGGTTTTCGACCAAATAGTTATACGAAGAATATATATTTATAATAAGGGCATATCTTCATCGTATATAATATGTATATATAAATTTGTAATTTCATAAAATAAAATCAAAAAGTAATTCAAAACAAGCAAATACTAAAAATGAAATTAGAAATTGAAAATATTTAAACATATTTCAATTATCCATGTAAACAAAACATATACATAGATATACATAGGTATTCAAACATATGTAAGATGTTTGTATATATATATATAATGTATATAATATATTTTATATACACAAATATATATATGCGTATTTTTCTATGTATACATCTTTATATATTATACATATTCGCTCAATTCATATGTTTACTATGAATATGCATGAATATTTTTTTTACATTTACTGCAGATATTTAAGTATAATTTTAATGTGAATATTTATTTTTCTTTGTAAATATTAATTATTCAATTTTGTCAAATTGAAAAGTTGATAAAATGAAATAAGTTAAGTCAAGCGCTACGTCAAACTTTTTGTAGGAATATTATATATCGAAGCAAAGCGACTTCAAATTTTTAAAATTGTGTTTTGAAAGAATTTGTATGATTAATTTCATAATAAATAAAAGAAATATTATCAATTTTTTTAAAATACTATTTGAGAATAATTATAATTCAAAATTATTTACATCCTTTTCCTTAGCTACATCCAAGTTTTGTCGTTCAATTATAGAGTAATTCTAATAAAGCCGAAAAATTAAAAATTAAATATTCTTATTTCTTCAATAAAAAAATTATTTTATGACCGAGAAATTGGTCACAATAATTCAAAAAAGGCCCATAAAAAGAAAATAATCAATGACCATTTTTACCCACATTTCGTTGAATAAAAAAAAATGATAAGCCCAAAAGACCAAAAAAAAAATATATATATTAAACTCTATAAAAGGATTATCTCCACGCAAATAGAAATTAAAAGTTCAGAACTGTTAGAATTAAAACAAAAAGTATATTTTGTAGCTCGAAATATTTGTTTGATATTGTACAAATTTCAGCCGACCATGACCAAGTCGTATTCGGATAAAAATACGAAATATATATCTGCATGTCTGTGATCTGTATATGTACAAGTCTAGAGCGGCGCACGACACATGATTGATACTCGGATACACTCGGCCTCACGTTCATGTCAAATATTAATGAATTTTGTAAACTCTAATTAACAATATCTCTGAACTACGATGGGACAAAAATATAATTATTTTTTGAAATTATCTAGACAATATCAATTTTATCAAACTAATTTTTTATCAAATCGGTAAACTCAGTTTTTTTGTTAGAATAAAAAATGTACAAGAAAAACAAATATCAAATAAGGATTCTTATACATGCAATGTTAAATCGTTTGAAAAGTTCAGGTGCTTATAATTAATCAACTTTCATATATATTTATATGATTATTTATACTATTATTGATATAATTAACATTAATATTGATGTTATTATTGATATTAAAAATGATATATTTATATTGTTGAATAATTTTTATATTTCTATTTAAATTATATCTATTATTAACATTATTTTATTTCTACAATAACTATTATTATTAGAAGTATAATTAATATTAATTTTATTTATATTATTAGTATTAATATTTCTTTTTGTATTATTTCTATCATTAATATTCTTATATCTATTTAATTGATATTGTTATTGTTTATGTTATCGATATTATTATTAATGTTATTATTAATATTAAAAGTCATATAATATTCGTATTTTTCAATTAGATTTCTATTTAATTCTATTAATATTTCTATTTGTAATATTCCTATTATTATTATTATATTGTTTTATTTATATAATTAATGTTATTATTGATGATATTCTTAATATTGAAAATCATAAAATATTCATATTTTTTTATTATATCTATATTTCCATTAATATTATTGCTAATATTATTATTAATATATCTATTTATATTATTTATATTATCAATATTATTATTTATATTATTATTGATATAATACGTATGAATATTGATGTTATTATAAATATTGAAAATTATATATTTATATTTTTCAATCATTTCCATATTCCTATTGATATAATTACTAATATTATCCCTAATATTTATATTTTTCAATTATATCTATATTTCTATTCATATAATTACTTATATGATCATTATTGTCTGTATACCTATTATTCATATTATTGTTAATAAGATCAGTGTTATTAGTAATATGGAAACTCAAATAATATTTGAGTCCTTGGAGTCTGTGGAGTCCAGGGCAGTCCGACAATCATTATAAACCGAAATTCATTCAGAATCAAGCAAAATTGCTACCGTGTAAAGAAACTTTATTATTGTTACGCGAAGCGCTACTGTTATAAAACATATAGTATATAACATTGCATTGACAACTCAGAAACCCCCTAATATTTACGTTCCAATTATTTAAAATAAAACAGAGATCAAAAAAGAATATGTAACTGTTTCCTCAACATCAATTATTAAATTAATATCAAACATTTAAAAAAGCATAGTTCTATTTATATATAATAAAATAAAAAAGCATGGCTGATTTTTGAATGGCCAGTGATTGGTGGCCATAAATTGGCCAAGGTACGGCGACCGAGCAATGGTCAATGATTAGTGACCATTAGTTAGCGAAGGTATGGCTGATTCTTCAATGGCCAATGATTTATAACGATAAACTGGACAAGCTATGGCGACCAAGCAATGGCCAATGGTTGGTGACTATTAATTGGCTAAACTATGACGATCAAGCAATGGCCATTTACGTTCTGCCAAATAAATGTTTTTCTATTTTCTATTATTTCGTCTTATTGAATTAATGGCTGACGATTTGTTGACCCATGAAATATATAAAGCCGTGAGTAAGTAGAGAAGAACAAAAACATTTCGAAAATTTATATCGCGCCCGGGGCTTAGTTAGTTTACGCATATGTTTAGTTTCGGTTTAAGTTTTAGGTTCCGTATTCGAGACCGTCAAAAGGCAAAAAAAAAAAAAATTGTTTTAAGGTGAAACAAAAGAAGTTTATGTGACTTTCCCCCCCCCCCCTTCCTGTTTCACCGACAAATTTAATTTTTTTGTGCTCCTACTGTATGCTATGGATGTGTATTTAAAAACTAATGTATATTGGTACCAGTACCTTTTAGTGTCACTAAAAATACGATCATGTTGGTAGAGTACTTTGACTATTGTACCAGTTTCTTTTAGAAATATTTCAAAAAGAAATAAAAAAAAAACCCAATTTTGAATGCATGCAATTTATAAAATAATATGAGCAAATTAAATTTGTATCAAAAATCTATGTAGTTTTTTTATGCAATTACAAATATAAAGTAATAATAATTATTTAATTGATAAATAAATAATAAAAAAGTAAATAAAGCATGCATATAATAATAAAAATAATAAAACAGAGAAGAATAGCTAAGAATATTTATGCATGCAATTTATAGTTATAAAAATGTGTTTAAAAAATATAAAATTAATTTTAAAAATGCAGAAAAACAAGTAAGTAAGATAATTAAAATTTATAATTAGAAAAATTAATAATAAATACAAACAAAAAAAAAATATATTTATTGATCAGTATAAAATATATATATATATTGAAATATATCATCATCCCATTACGAATAAAATGAAAAAAGGAACGTGCACACACAAAAAAAACTTAGTTCATTTATTTTTTTTATACATGCAAAATACACAGAATAAAATGACATTTATCAAAACAATAGATAATTTTTAAACAATTATCACATTAAGTTTGACATAAAAAATGCCAACAATTAGTGTAAAACATATCAGTACTAATAGTTGTTGCAAATGGCTTATTTATATATAAATAAATTCACCAGTTTTTATATCTTTTGTTACAAAAATATGTTGTTGATCATAAATTGATACGTCTATCAATTCAATTGCATCAGCTCCACCAACAATTATTAAATTATCATTATAATTTCGGGTGTAAATTCATTATTATAAAATGGTAAATATATAAATCATAACTAAAAACTTAATTTTATTTGTAAAAATGAATTAAAATAAAATAAATTACCTGAACTGATTTTAATTTTTCTTAAATTTCATTTTGACTTTGATTTGTTGTTTCTTTTCAATTTTTAATTTCTCTATTATCATTATTATCATCATTATTATTATTTTTATTATTAATATTATTTAATTTATCTCGATTTAAATTTATAAAACTTGTTGATTTCATAACAATTGCATTATCAACAAGATCATGAGTTTTTTCATCTCGATATTTCGAATTATTTGATAATACAATATAACTTTTTTAACGATAAATATTTTTTTCTAAATCGTGATCATTATTATTATTAGTAATTAATTTTTTTCTAAATTCAATGTTATCATTTTGATATATTGTTTTAACACATTGTGTTTTATTTATTCATGTTAATTCATTATCATTAATATTATTTGATTTACTATTATAATTTTTGGTTGGTAATGTTGTTGTTTTAATTTTCAATTAATTTACCATTATATTATTAAATTTATCATTTTTTTTACTCATTATTATTTAATATATTATTATTTTTTTGTTTTGAATATGTTGTTATTGTAAAATTATACAATGAGTTATCAACTGGTGTATATTTGATATTTTATTATCATCGATTTTTAATTTGACAATCATCAATAGCTTTATTTTGATTTAATTAATTATTATTTTCAATTTTTGTTTCAAATTCAATTATAATATTTTTTTTTTTTTATCACGGAATGCTGATGGTACATCTGAAAGTTGATATTTCTAATCATTACCAGATAAATCTCTACCAAATGCTGATACATAATCTGATGTATCTTGTTGTGAATTAATTGTACTCAGTTGATGTAATATTTATAGTGTAAATTTAATATTATTAAATGGTTTTTCAAGTTTATTAATCATTTTTAAATATTCATCTTGAATATTATAATTTGTATTATTTGGATAGCCTGATTTTTAATGCACGTTCAATGTCAAAAAGACAATTATCATGAAGTTTTTCTTTGTATAATACAGCTGAAAAATTTGCATAGACAATTGATATACATTAATGAAAAATCAAAAATGATAAAACAAAAGAAATTTGCAAAAATAAATATTATAATTTATATACTTTTTAACATTTGTTTTAACAAAATCATACTTTTCATACTTTGTTTTAATGTTTTTATTATTTATTTCTAATTTTATTATAATATATTTTATTGTTAAAAAAAACTTTGAGAACATTATGATTATAAATAATATAAATAAATCATTTTTTTTTTTTTGGTTATGTTGCGTCAACGATTATGAGTCAACTCGACTAATAAACAAACTTTAACTGTTTTTTATATAATTCAATTTTTTTTTCATTTCTTATTATTAAATTTATAATTATTATATTATTTTATAAATATAAGTGTAGATAATACAATTGTTTATTAATATTGTTTTTTTTTTTTATTTGTAAATAATAATAAACGTTGAAACTTTTTTTTTTTTTTTTTTGCTTGACAACAAGATGACCACATACTACGTTCTTATTTTTTCACCTTCCGCGTCTGTTTGTTACATAACCTTTCAATAAGGTATTGAATTTTTTTTTTTATTTACAAGGCTTTATTATTAAATCATTACTTTAATGTTCAATAAAAATGTCATCAACAAATCAGGAAGGTAAATTATGTATTATAGATATTAACATTAATAAAATAAAAAGTCAAATAAATCAAGTATAATAATGATGATTATACATAATGTTTATATAATAAAGTTTAAAAACTTATTAAATTTGTATTTAATTTGTTATTAATCAAGTATATTATTTTCATCTTTAGAGAATAAAAACAAAAATGAAATTAATGATCATATTGATAGATCCAAAAAAAATTGCAAATTGATTTTTAAAAACTTTCTCAATGCTGATAAAAAAACAAAGTTTATAAATATTTCTGAACAAAGTGAGTAGTTGGTCATTTAATAATAACATTATTAAACTTTTTATAAAGTAACTTTTTTATTTATAATTTTTCAAGCTTTATAACAACTATTTATTCGTGTCTTTTTCTTATTTATTTAATCCCATATGAGAAAAATGAATATCAAAATTATTTAACTCAACTACTAATTATACAATAAAATACCAATTACAACAATATTTACAATTTTACAATTCACTATACATTTATAAAATTTTTTTTCTTACAATTACTCATTGTTTTTTTTTCTTTATTATTAGATGATGAAATACAACTAATGAAATTAATAATGTTGCTGATCAATCTGGATTAATAAATTGGAAAAATCAAAATAGCCAAGTCAAGCTGAATAAAAAAAAAAAAAAAAAAAACAAAGTCAAAAAATAATTAATATTTATATTCATATAATTATTTTTATCATATCATATTTATATTTTTAATTTATATTTAATGTATAATCTTTTTAGGTAATAAAAATATATCTGAAATAGTAAAAAAGGATAAAACATTAACAAGAGCTGGCAATAAAACTTGTATTGTTAATGGAAAGCAATTATTTAATATTGTAAAGAGAATAAAGAAAATTTTCAATTTTTGATACCAAGAAACCGTTTATAAAAATTCAAATAAGGCCCAAAATCAAAATTTAGTTATGACCATTTTTTTGGAAAAAAAAAATAATATTAGTTATCTTTAACTTCAATAAAATCAGTTCGGTGACTAAGAAAATAATTGAAAATAACGAAATCTTACGCCACGTTTTGTTAAATAATAAAAAAAATAATAGGCCTTAAAATCTAAAAAAATTATTATAAACTCTACTAATGATGCGTCGAAAAAAAAATATAATATCATAGAAATCAATCAATTTTAAATTTTTGAACAGGCCCTAAAAACGAATCACTAAATTCGTTAAGGCCCAAATATTTATAAAAAATATCCTATATTTTTGGGGCGAAAAACTGAAAGATATACGCTTAACAGAAGCTAAATCGGTTGAAAACTCCAACAGTGAATCAAGAATTCACAAAAAGTCACATGAAACCGTATTTATAAGTGTTCCTACGGAACACTAATAACTATAAAGATTTTATTTGTCAGTTTCCAATGGTTTCCTTAGTTCTCGCAATTTTTATGAATTTTTAAAGCCTTATAAAATCCTTTATGTACATTTGTTTATTAAATATTCAAGTTATAAACAATGTTTATTTTCAATTTTTTTAATGTTTTTTTCATTAATAGAAGTTCTGATTTGAACGATTGAAAAATAAAAATAAGGAACTTTAACGAGTTTGTTTTCCACAAAAATTTATTTTTTGGATTTTGGATTTATTTCACTTCTTTTGTTTAAGGGAGAACGACCTCTATCATATTAACTAAAAGTTTCTTTTCTAAAAAGTTTTATATTTCCCTACAATTTTTATTGTGAGTATATTAATTAACACAAATTATTGAATATTTTATTTTATTTTTTTTCCTTAGAAGATGTTAAGCAAAGCAAAATGAGCAAATGATAACTGCTAAAACCGTCTTTTTATTGTGATTTAGAAACTCAAGAAGTAATTGCCTTTACAACTTGGACTCATGATGTAACTTTAATTGAATTAATATTAAATATAAGCTTTTTATACAAAAAATTAATAAATTTGAAAGTTATATATTAAAAATTTTTTAAATCTAAATATAATTCGTGAAAACATAAAATTAATACATGTATTTGTTTTTATTTTTTTTATATTTTATAAATTAACTTGTATATTTATTTAATTGAATTTATTTAATTTTTTTTTTTTCATTTGAACCTTTATATGATCAGCCTTCATATGAATATATACAGAGAAAAAAATGTAATTATATAAAAAACCATAGATAAAATAATGTAAAGTGTTATTATTTATTGATAATATTAATTGATTAATAACTATTATACAACAATCAAATACATTTATTAAGAATAAATGGATAAGGAGAAAGATGCAATTGTTCAAATAATTCGTTCAACAGTAATTGTACTAGTAATTTTCTTTTTTTAATTTGCAACATTTTTTGTAGCTATTTGTTAATATAAAAAATGACTATATGAGAATTTAAATGCATTTATAATTATAACAAATAGCTAGAAAGATAGATGCAGTTGTTTAGATAATTTTTTAAAAAGTGATTGTATCAATAATAGTTTAATTTCTTTTTACATTTTTTTCTGTACTGAATTTTTTAAGAACGAATATATTATTGTCATTATAATTATATAATTTTTGAACAATATTTAGGTAAGTACTTGTTTTTTTTTTCACAAATCCATTTTCTCCCTCTGTCACATGTTCATTCAAAAATTATTAATTGTATATTCAAAGTTCATTAAATTTAAGGTCCACCGGCAGTTGTACTTAAATAAATAAGTTTTTCATTAATAACTAAACAATTATATCTTCTTTCGGAACTATTTGTTTTTTGAAAAAAATTATTCATGTAATTTTAGATAAATTTATTAGGTAAAAAAAGCTTAAATGAAAAATTCCATTGATTGGATAATTTATTAAAGAGTAATTACATAAATAATAGTCCATTTTTGAAATTACATATTCATCCATAGCCAATCGTTGATTTAAGAATTATTAATTATATATTTTAAATAACCATTTGTTTATTTAAAAAATAATTCTATGTAATTTTCACTGCATTTCTAATAAATAAATGATTCTAGGAAGATAAATTCAGTTGTTTAAATAATTTTTCTAAATAAATTCCATAGTTAGATGTCTTTTTTTTCATCCTTTTTCCTTAGCTAAGTGTTTATTTAAATAATCAATTTGGATAATTTATTTGTTTATTCATCATAAACAAATGGCCAAAGATGCAATTGATTGAACAATTTTTTAAATAATATTTCTAGAGGCAACTCCATGTTTTCTATTAGTCATTTGTTCTTCAAAAAGGAATTTATGTAAATTTGAATGGTTTTTGCAAAAACAAATGGCAAGAAAAAAGATGCAATTGATTTAATAATTTTTTGAACATTAATTGAACAAGTTATTGTGTTTTTTTATTTGCACTCCTTTCCGAAGCCATTTAAAGATGGTTTATTAAAAAAAATAATTCATGCAATCTCAAAGTCTTTATTAAAAGCAAATGTCCAGAAAAACAAATGTAATTCATTGAATAATTTTTTAAATAATAATTCTACGAGTACTTGTCTTTTAGCAACTCCATCTTCTCTATTAGTCATTTTTTCATTACATAATTATCAACTGTATTTCTTAGAAATGAATTTTTAAAAATTCAATGGCTAGAAATATACACTTGTGATTATAATCTATAGATGAATAATTAGTCAAACAATAATTAAACTTCCGTAACCGTTTGTCTATTAAAAAAAATTATTTATGTAATTTTAGTTGAATTATTTGAGTGAAAAAGCTAGGAAAAAAAAGCAATTGAATAAATAATTTATTGAAATGTTATTATCTATTTTTGCAATTGCATGCTCGTTGTAATCAATTGCTTGATAAGTATAATCAAAATGTATTTTTAAATAATAAATAGATAGAAAAACAGATATAATTGAATAAACATTTTTGAAACAACAATTCTTCATGTACTTGTTTTTTTTTGCAATTATTTATTTAAAATGCATTTTTCAGCAGATCGAACAGCTGGGGAAACAGATGTAATTGGTTAAATAATTTTCTACGAAATAATTAAACGAGTGATTGACTTTTTTCAATTACATTTATCCTGTAACTTTAAGTTAAATAAATTCACTAAAATAAACCATATTATAAATAAATTATTGATTTATAATAATTTAATAATTTGTTATATATGATATAAATAATAATAATAAATACGCAACGTTTCTATTTTTTTTACAAGAAAATATATAATAGCTGTATATATCATTATTCATCCCCTCAATCATTTGATTCACTAGAAGCGACATTATCTACATTCATACTACAGAACGCTCGATGGTTACAATTACCGACGGCGCAATGTAAATTTACTCCATACCACTCAATACCATTCAATACCCATACCCGCGCCCAAAGATGTTTACACATCAAAAAGAAAAGAAAAATGTTATCAGTATGGCCAACCCAAAATCCGGAAAAATAAATAAATGTCTCACATTAATATTACAAAATTTATTTTTACACTAAAACGGTGGCTCTTATTTATAGTATTTTATACTAAATATTTTGTGGACTAAAAAATCTGTTTTTGACCCCCTAAATATTTGTAAATGACGCCATTACGCACCAATCATAATGCGTAAAAGTATTTTTTACGCACTATATTGGCGCATCATGGCGTCTATATTACAAACCTCGTATCAAAAAATATTTTTTTTTCTATTATTCAAAAATCGTTTATTAACGAAATAACAAAATAAGCGTATTTTTATAAATCGCATAACTTTTTAAAAAACTGGCTGAAATTCTTCTTTTTCGTCTTAAATTGTTTATTTAGTTAATACCGAGATCCCTTATTGAAAATTATTTCAACAACGCGTTAATGATTTATCAGCTATTGTTTATAACATTGAGTGTATTAAGTGCAACTTAATTAAAAAATAACTATGAAGTTTTTAAGTGTCGGTTCCCGATAATAATTTTGGTTTTCGCTATTTTTAGGAAGAATTTCTTCAGCCTAACCAGATTATCTTACGTTCATTCGTTTATTAAATGTTCAAGTTATAACCAATGTCTATTTTAATTTTTTTTGATGTTGATTTTAGAAAAAATAGGTGCATGCTTCAAATTTTTCTTCCGGCAATTTTTTTTTTTTTCAGCTGTATCGATCAAGTAGTCATTTACCTTTTTTTAATTATTAAAAAAAAAAAAAATAATAAATAAAAATTTTATAAATTGAAGTAATAAGAATATAAATCAAAATAATAAGAATATAAATTAAAGTAATAAGAATAAGAATTAAAGTAATAAGAATATATTTAAAAAATCTGTTTGTTCATTTGAAAAAAAAAGGAGAACAGCCCCCATTGACGGAAATTACAGATTTCTTTTTTTATTGTCTTTTTGGATAGTGAAGAATAATGCTGGATCTATTAAAACAAACTTCTATATCAATAACTGCACGAATTGAGGGTCCGGATGCAATAACACGTTGAGCGCTCGGAGATTAAAAAAATGTGTGCTGTCGTATGTATCCTCGCGCACGTCCGTAGGCATATACCTATATAGGCACTACCGCGCGGTGGATAATCGTCGAGTATACATACGACAACACACATTTTTTTAATAAATTAATAACTCATTAAATAATCAATGAAAAAATCTAAAAATTGGTATATAACCCGAGTGGAAATTTCAGTCCGATTCGGATCCAGTTCGGATCGGGTTTACCTGATTACAAATCCGATACGGAACCGGCCAGCCGGATCCGATTCGGACCAAGAATGTAACGCAGGCTAGGCTCCGGATCGGATCCGGCAAACCTGATCCGGTTACAATAAGGACACCTTGGCTAAATCGGATACCAAAACATCTATCCGAAATTACATTTAAATCGGATCCGATTTTACATGCAAATCGGATCTAATTTTACATCCAAATCAGATATGTATTTATGTCCGATTTGGATCCAGTTCGGATAGGGTTTACCTGATTACAAATCCGATACAGAACCGGCCAGCCGGATCCGATTCGGACAGAAAATGTAACGCAGGCTAGGCTCCGGATCGGATCCGGCAAACCTGATCCGGTTTCAATAAGGACACCTTGGCTAAATCGGATACCAAAACATCTATCCGAAATTACATCTAAATCGGATCCGATTTTACATGCAAATCGGATCCAATTTTACATTCAAATCGGATATGTATTTATGTCTAATTCGAATCCAAATAAAAATAAAAAAAAAAAAATTATAATTTTATTTTTTCTTTTTTTTTCCTCTTATTTTTCAGGATTTATCAAATATTACACTTAGAGAATAATTGTAGATTTTTATTTTTTTTTTTTTTGCTACCCTAACCGAGCCTCGAACCCCTGCCTGATCTAAACCTATCTAAACCTATACTTTCAAAGCCAGTGCGTTACCCCCTGAACCATCGCGCGTTAACATATCAGACACAAAATTATAAAGCACTTGTACCAGAAGTCCGGGTGAACGGATCCAGGTTGCCTTATTCAAATCGGATAAAAATCGGAACATGACTTTGATAAAAAAACAAGATCAAGTTTAAAGCAGGTTATCCTGTTCCGATTCGGATCCGTTATAAGTCCGGGTGAACGGATCCGGTTCGCCTTAGATAAACCGGGTCCGATTCCAATGTCAGAAACAATCAGGTAAACCGGGTCCGTTTCACCTTCGACAAACCGGGTCCGATTCGGATCAAGATCAGGCCAAGCCGGATTCAATTTCCACTCGGGAACTTCAATATATAATGATGAACAATATTGCCACTGGAAAGTTTTTCAATTAATAAATTTTTTCGACTCTTTTTTCATTCAAAGTTAGGTAAAAAATATTTTGCATAGACACTAAACAATAAATAAAAAAAATTAAATAATATAAACAAATAATTTTTTTTTGATACTAACGCCATCGCTAGATTATAATAAAGCTATATTCAAATTTTCAGATCAATTTATTAATAATTATAGAAGTTATCACGAGTTAAGTATTGAAAACAAAGTATTTTTATCAATAAAAAAAAGACGTTTTTATTTTTTATAACATTAAATAATTATTATTGAAAAACATTTATTTAAAAAAAAAGATGTAATTTTTTATGTTGCATCTGTCTACATTTTTTTTTTTTTTTTTATTTAATTTTTCATGTTTTTCACCAAAACAACGTCGCTTTTTCTTGGGCACCGAGCGCTCAACGTGTTATTGCATCCAGACCTCTCAATTTGTCCAGTTATTGATATAAGAGTTTATTGTAATAGATGCATCATTATTCTTAACTATCTAAAATGACAATAAAAAAAGAAATCTATAATTCCCTTCAATGGGGGCCGTTCTCCCTTAAACTCACTTCCTTTCAACTCAACAGATTTTTTGAAAATTCTCTTAATTATTACTTTTATTTATAAAATTGTTATTTGGCAATTTTTTTATTTTTAATAATTGAATCAGCAAAAATAACTTCTTTATCGATACCCATGCATGGTTGGTAGATATTGCTAAGGTATACATTTTATGCACATAAAAGCTAAAGACAGAAGTCCAGCAGACGAATTTTATTGTATCTCGATAAAACTACTCAAAGTAATAGATCCACTAGCAATATGGAAAAGGCCATAATTTGTGATAATCTACTACAGGAAGCCTTGGGCCTGGATTCCATGTTTCCCACTCCTTGAAAGCTTTTTTCTCGACGCGAATCATCTGCTGTTCGACACAAAACAATAGATGAACAAAACAGGCAGATTTCGTTTAATACAAATTTTTTGTTTCCTTTTGACAAAACAATTATTCTTAAAAAAAAGTTATTTATTCATCCTGTCAAAATTTTTTTTGCCAAGAAATTAATTTTCTGACTAAATGACAGAAATAATTTTTCTTAGTGTAGATCCAATTTAGATCCAAATGCCTGATTGGAGTCAGATTTGAAATCAGGGAGCCCTGATCCGATCGAGTTCCAATCCCTAACTGAATTTTTATCCGGGAAAATTCCATTGGTTTTTTTGATAATGTTCGATCATGTGATTTTACCTAGACTCAATTACACGTACAATATAAATAAAATGGCATGGCTTTGAATAAAATCATGTGAGAACATAAACTTTACTTTTTATTCAAAGAAATAAAAAGTTTTTACCATTTGTAAATAGAACCTTGCTTGCTTCCAGTATTATATACTTTTATTTTATAATATCATATACATAAAATAAACATAAATTTACATGCACATGTAAAGAGAGCATAAATAACAAAAAAAAAAAAAAGACTAAACGAGTCGAACGAGGGAGCAAACACGTAAAGGGGATTTACATCCAGTGTTTTGTCTTTTTAATATTGATTCGCGGCGGCGCGTTGGATGGATTTGATCTCATAACGTTGAATTGTGAGATGAAAAGTGTCGTGATATTTCACTATGTGTAATACAAAATCATCCTGTGTAAACAATAATATCGTAAAATTTAATTATCGTGTTTTATTTTTTTCATTTCCATTTTATTTTTAATAAATTTCAAATAAATCAATTCACAGAAAATCAATTTTGTGCAGCGTTAGAAAAGTACTTTTTGTTCGGCATTTTTTTTCGTACTTAACTCGATTTTTTAATTAATTCTCAAAGGATAAATTGTAAAAACTATTAAATATGTGTAACTATAATTTTTTAATATTATTCAATAAAACGGATATGTATGACAAATTGATTACTTTAAAATATTTTTTGTCAGAATTATTTTTTCTTTTTTATTTGATTTAAGAGTTAGAGTGAAAAAAGGGCATAGGTGTGCATGTGCGGTCAGCGCAAATTTTAGTGACAGAACGAAAGGTAATATGGAGCATATACAGTTGCTTAGAAGAGTAAATAGTATCAATACTGGCGGATAAATTTTTAAATGTGATTTTTAAAACATAATTTTTAAGTCTTCATACCATTTAACGAAATCTTTCTACATTAAAAATTTGATTACTGAACGTATGTATTTTTATATTTCAGAAAAGGACTTAAATTCCTGAAAATTTTTCTATGAAATTACCACTACTACAAAACAAAATACCTGAAAAAATTGCAGAATTTTCTAAAATTTTGTTTGACGATGACAACCATCATTTGTGAGCACTGGATAAGTGAATCATCAGAAATACTTTGACGCTTGGTAAGCATTATTTATATTTCTAAGTCATCTTAAATTTCGATCACATTTGGGTAGAGTATTACATAAAACAGGATAAAAAATAATATAATTAGCTATACTTACCAACATATATTTTTTTTAAGTAACAAAAAAGTAACAAATTAATGGAAAATACCTGAAAGAAATAAAAAATGGACTCTCCACCTTCGTGTTCTGTAAGTGTGACAGGTGCTTCAAGTGAGATAAGTAGCAGTGGACTGGGTGGTTCAGTTTCAAGTGATTCTGTTCAAGCATATCTTACAGTCGGAGTAATTATTATCCGTAATGCTTACTGAAAAATTGAACGTCATTAACTATCTGGTTCATTTCAGATGCACGACAGTGATGTAGAAAGTGAACCAATATCCCAGGCAGATTCTCTTGACTATTCTGACAGCGTATGTAAACAGAATTTTGACATGGTGGAAAAAGAGCTGAGCTGGGTAGGAATGAGCAGAACTGATGTCGCAATAAGGCCACCACCAGAATTTCAAGACCGCCCAGCCTTATCAGCTTCAGTCACATCGAAAGACCATATACTTTATAAGTCAAGATTTTTTTTTAGTCGTCGATGTGATATATCACCGACGAATTATATTACGAATATCGCTTATGAACTTGTACAGCAAGTCATGGAAGAGGCGCTTGTTATGTCGAGAACATTATCGTGGCTGAAATGCCACATCATATTGCCTCATGCATCTACTTCATCATCCTTCCATAGTAAAAACCAATTAATAACTTGGAGTAATACTGAACAAGAACAAGAACAAGAACAAGAACAAGAACAAGAACAAGAACAAGAACAAGAACAAGAACAAGAACAAGAACAAGAACAAGAACAAGAACAAGAACAAGAACAAGAACAAGAACAAGAACAAGAACAAGAACAAGAACAAGAACAAGAACAAGAACAAGAACAAGAACAAGAACAAGAACAAGAACAAGAACAAGAACAAGAACAAGAACAAGAACAAAAACAAGAACAAGAACAAGAACAAGTAAAACAAGACGATCAGGATGATCAAGATGATCAAGGGTTCAAAAAAAAAAATCGAAAAAATCGAAAACAAAAATATTATAAACCAAGTTCAAAACAGCTGTTTTGGGCGTCTGAAATGTTACCATCTTCATCATCATTGCAAGCAAATAGTATGATTATAACACTAACACCGTATAACACTCTTCATCGTCCGAATTCGCACTCATCATTGGTATCGTCACGCTTGTCAAGTTCACACAACTCAATAAATACCTCTGGCTTATGTCGCAATACTGATGACAGTAGTTTCATAACTTCAGCGATGTCGCATGATGTATTGACAATGAGTGATGTAAGTGACATGTACAATGTACCAATCGATTCCGATATTTATACAGTACCAGTTGATGTTGTAAGACAACGTTATTATGAATCACGGTTTCCCCAAAAAGCAAAACGCCATCGTCATCATCGAAAACGAAAAAGAAATGTGTCGACGACTTTTCAAAGTGAGCTTGAAAGTCACGTACTACAGGCACGACATTATTGCAATAAGCCACGAGCAATTACGCATGTTATCGAATCGCAAAGACTGTTAACTGAAGTATTCTGGAGTAATGATGATGACAATGTCAAAAGTGACATATATGGTAACGGGAAATGCCACAGCGTACCTGGAACATCTTGCAACCATATGGCAACATCACGTTACCAATTGAATAACCACGAACAAAATATAATCGGTGAACCAATACACATGACGCTTCATGAAGTCCGACAATATCTTGAAACACTTTATTCAAGTTCCAGTGATTCAATTGATAATCAAATGAATGAGAAAAAACTACCCCCCAGTAAAATACCAATACAGCTATCAATGCAAAAAAATGATATGACAGCAGTTGTTGACAGTAATTTTAATACATATACTAGTCTACAAATAAATGCAACATTATTAATAAATAAAGCAAATAATGAACTAATTAATATTAAAAACAATAACAATAATAATATTTTCAACAATGACGATAAAAATAACAATACTATTATTGATGCCATTTTTAATAATAACACTAACACCTACAACAACAGCAACAATAACATAAAAAATATAACTTATGAAAATAATAATAATAATAATAATAATAATAATAATAATAATAATAATAATAATAATAATAATAATAATAATAATAATAATAATAATAATAATAATAATAATAATAATAATAATAATAATAATAATAATAATAATAATAATAATAATAATAATAATAATAATAATAATAATAATAATAATAATAATAATAATAATAATAATAATAATAATAATAATAATAATAATAATAATAATAATAATAATAATAATAATAATAATAATAATAATAATAATAATAATAATAATAATAATAATAATAATAATAATAATAATAATAATAATAATAATAATAATAATAATAATAATAATAATAATAATAATAATAAAAGTAAAAGTAAAAGTATTACAAATGTATGCTTCAGAAAACATAAAAAGAATAATCTATTTAATCAATATAAAAAGACAAAAGTCATTGAAGAACAAATTAAATATGAAAATGATTCCGATAAAGATAACAACAAAATTAAAAAAAGTCATCGCAATTTTCCATTAAATCTAAAACAAACATTATGCAATATATTTAAATTCCGCAGACTCGGTTCGTCTGACTACTTTGTTAATAAAAGAAATATCGTCAAAGGAGACGTGAATGATTTAGATAATAATAGTAACTTTTGTGATGTTGATTTGAATGCCCAAAAATTATCACTTTTCAACCGTGCTTTGCCACCATTGCCACGTAACAATGGACATGTAAATAACATTGAAAAGGCTCAAGATGCATTTACAGCGATTTTCGGAAATAGAATTGACAAAACATCTGTCAATTCTTCAGTTCATCATATTTTATCGTCTCCAAAAAATAATTGTTTGCCACCCGAAGATTCTAGTATGGATTTTGCAGCTTCCATTGAAAAAGTTAAAGATTACGGATGGTACTGGGGTCCAATGTCCGGCGAAGCAGCTGAAAAAATATTATCGAATGAACCAGACGGATCATTTATTGTTCGGGACAGCAGTGACGACCATTATATTTTTTCACTGTCATTTAGATTAAATAATTGTGTGAGACATGTCAGGATTGAACATGATCAAGGTAATAGTAATATTTCAGAGTTACCACACATACATATATTATATATACTTTTTATTACAGGCAATTTTAGTTTCGGCAATTGCACTAAGTTCAAATCTCATACAATCGTTGATTTTATTGAAAATGCTGTTGAGCATTCGCGCAGTGGAAGATATTTATTTTTCTTGCACCGTCGTCCAGTACTTGGCCCAATGAGAGTCCAGCTACTTCATCCAGTTTCAAGATTCAAGCAAGTTCAATCATTGCAGCACATTTGTCGTTTTGTTATACTGAAAATGGTCAGACGTGATCTGATATCAACATTACCATTACCAAGGAGATTAATTGATTACTTGAGTACGCCACATTACTATAGTGAACAATTTTATGAGCAGGATGACCGCGCTGAGTCACCAGTCAGTTCATCAACCGGTGAATTAGAAAAAATTTGCTTTATATCACCAAACTTATCATGACAAGTATAAAATTAAATTTGTCTCTAGAATTTGTCTTTAATTTGGAAAAAAAATTATATAGTTTCTGTAACAATTGATTTTTTTGTATGATTATCATCTACTTTTTCATGTTATTGTGAATGTAAATTCTTATCGTTATGATTATTATTACTATCTTTACTAATAGATGAAATTGCAATAGCTATAATTGAGTTGCATAGGAACAAAATATTTAAAATAATTAAAAATAATTATAATTAATAATAGAATAAATAGGAACGAGTACTTATTATTTTCAAATATAAAATTAATAAGCTAAGTGAGTTTTACATTACCATTAACGATTCTATAACCGAATGTTTTTATAACTATTTATGCCATTCGAACGTTTATAATCTTTTATAAAGAACGGTTTACATTATATTATTAAGATTGCAAAAATATGATAAAAATTGATAAAAATAATACTATTCCTGAGTGTGTCTCAATTAAATAGAAATATTGTTATATAAATTTTTGATTATTTTCATATAAATTTTTTATTATTACTTTAAGTACGTAAGCTGCATTATAACTTTATTTATGTCACCATATATCATAAATGTCTTCAACGACTTGTACCTTGTTAGAGTATTTCTCCGCCAGAGGAAATCCGGAAAAAAAATTTTTATCAGGATATTTTCTTTACGATAAACGATAATCATGTCAGTAGTAAAAAAATTTCTCTATCATTTTTCGGTGTTAATATAATTTCTAGAGCAGATTCTTAACCAAGAAAATCAATGCATGTAAAAGTTAAATCGAGCAAATAATAGTTATCATCCCAGTCGAATAATTTAATCACATATACTTCAGTGGAATTGTAAATTTCTCAAATAAAGTTGTATAGAGTGTACCGTGTCCAATAAAAAAAAAAAAAAAAAAGACTAATTTTCAATATATATATTTTTTTTTTCGTCACAAAAATTCAAAATTGAATAAGATAATTTTTGCATCAACATTATTACTTCATCGCTTGACATGTCTGTGTATATCTAAGCCTGCCTAAATATTGTTAAGAGAATCATCTACATTGCACTGAAATAGAAGATACTTTTTTTTGACATGAGTATTGCAATGGACGTGATTACGATGTAACCATTAGCAAAATGAGATATTAATTAAATATATATGAATAAGCTGAATATATATTTGTATCAATTGATGAATTTATTGATGTAGTGGAAATTTTATATTTTTTGACTTTGTTTAAACAGCACTACAGAGCATTTTTTTATTGTTAAATTGATTTTTATTCCAGGGCAAATACCGGAACATCGTCTTAAACGGAACAGTTTGAAAAAAAAGCGATTAAAATATTACTCGAGTAAAGTCAGAATAGTTAGAGACCAGTATAATTTATAAAAATCGATTCTATGCAAAAAAATACATCTATTTTTCACTTTTCTAGTCCCAGGAAGCTTTGTTTATTAATAATAAATTATTAAAGTTGCAATTTTTCTGGATGTTGAGCTTAGTGGTATAGAGAGATAACTAGGCATGAGTATAAAAAAACCTCGAATTGTAAAAAAGCTAGCAGGCACGGGACTATTTTCACCCATCAATTAGACTTGAGTATTGATTGGATTATCATATGTTGTTATAATATCATAAATAGAAAAGCATTACACCAACTGAAATTTTTATGGTTTTTTCAAATCAATCTGTGATCAATTAATTTATTGTCAGTATATTTTTCAATAACAAATAAGTTGTTTAGTAGAAAGAATATTTTATTTTCAAGTATGATAACTATTTACTCACAAAATGTACAAGGCCATAATGAAACAATTGTCAAGTAAATAGTTCATACTTGAAAATAAAACATTTATCATTATCATTATTTTACATCATATTGAAAATGTAATTTTTAATTTTATCATTATTTAATGAATAATTGAAAATCTCAAAGGTTATTATAATAAAAAAAACTGCTCTCACAATATTTCTATTATAGAAAAATAATATAAATTAATCATTATTCATTTGAATCAATATTAATCAACTTGCAATTAATAAAAAAAGAGAAAATGAAAAATTATATATTTTTAGTTTTAAATTATTTTTAAAAAAACATGATTTATTTATTCATTGTATAAAATTTTATAAATTTACCCTCCAGTCAAATTGTGGCAAATTATGTACACACAAAAAAAATTGGAGGTTATATATCATGTATATCCTAAGACCCGGTAGGGTCTCCGTTAAAGTTTCTTATTTTAAAAAACAAAAAGTGAAAAAAAAAGATCTGCCGGCTATATATGTCTTTTAATTTCGAGGTTGTGTCGTCATCATCTTTTATATCTCATTTATTTTTTTACAGAGCAATTAAAAAACAAAACTAAAAATATTTTTTTTATAAAACTTGTTGTTTCTCTTTCTATTGCGCCTTACATCCATTTTTTTCACTCTCTATTCGGTGTCAAAAGTTAGCAGTGATGATTTATTTTTAATTTTCTCAATATTCGCTGTTAAAGATTTTCCGATAACAATAAGTACACTAACAAATAAATTTTTGTATGCATCCTAAGTTATAGAACTTTCCAAAACCTTTCATTTGACTCTAATACGAACTTTCTATCTTAATTATTTAAGAAGTTGTGACAATTACTAAAAAAAAAACCGGTGAATTCAACACTAGTGGGCTCCGCCTACGCAATAATTAAAGAGAAAAAGATCCTTTTTTTTTTTTTCTGATGGGCAAATGTTTTCACTACCATCAGCTACTTGGTGCACTAGATATGTAGAAAACACAGAAATGGTTCTGTAAGACCTCGTGAGGCATGAATCGTTCGATCTCGTTTGACCGGTAAGTACGCAAGTGAGCTAAACTTAAGTCAAGGATCTTCTCGGCGATGATGTCCAGCCCGTAAGAATGTCCCGAGTAGAAATTTGTTCAGGATAAACTGAACCCTGATCCGGATCGGATCAGGAAATCGTAAGGTTATCCCTATTCAGGTATCCTTACCACATCCTGATCCGATCCAGATAAGGACATGATAAGGCTTTCCCTATTCAAGTATCTCTATCACAAACTGAACCATTCTAGATCAGGATAACTTTAAATTATCCTTAATAGGGTCATCTTGATCCCATCCGGATCCAGATTTGATCAGGTAAAATTTATCACATAATTAATTTTTTTAATACCATTTGCCGGATCCATTCTAGATCAGGATAACCTTAACTTATCCTTAATAGGGACATCTTGATCCAATCCGGATCCAGATTTGATCCAGTAAAAATTATCTGATAATTTATTTTTTAAAATACAGTTTGCCTGATCAGGATAGCATCAGGATAACCTTAACTTATCCTTACTAGGGACATCTTGATCCAATCCGGATCTAGATTTGATCAGGTAAAATTTATCACATAATTTTTTTTTTTAATACCATTTGCCGGATCCATTCTGAATCAGGATAACCTTACCTTAACTTTAATAGGGACATCTTGATTCAATCCGGATCCAAATTTGAACAGTTCAAATTTATCACATAATTTATTTTTTTAATACCATTTGCCGGATTCATTCTAGATCAGGATAACCTTAACTTATCCTTAACAGGGACAACTTGATCCAATCTGGATCCAGATTTGATCAGGTAAAATTTATCACATAATTTATTTTTGATGTGTAAACATCTTTCGGCGCGGGTATGGGTATTGAGTGGTATGGAGTAAAAGGCAAAAGTCAAAAAAAGAGCGTCATATCCGTTGTCGCCGTCCTTTTCTAATATCTTGCTATTACTTTTTAATATATTTACATTGCGCGTCGGTAATTGTTACCATCAAGCGTTTTGTAGGATAAATGTAGAAAATGGCACTTCTAGTAAAACAAATGCTTGACGGGATAAATCATAATATATACAGCTATTATATATTATCTTGTAAAAAAAAATAGTAACATTGTATATTTTTTATCAGTATTTATATCATATATAACAAATTATCAGATTATTATACATTAATAATTTATTTATAATATGGTTTATTTTAGTGAATTTATTGAACTTAAAGTTACAGGATAAATGCAATTGAAAAAAATCAATCACTCGTTTAATTATTCCGTAGAAAATTATTTAACCAACTACATCTGTTAAATCTGCTGTTCGATCTGCTTAAAAATGCATTTTAAATAAATAATTGTTTTTTCCAATGAACAATTGCCTATGGGAAAAGATAAAGTTGCAAAAAAAAACAAGTACATGAAGAATTGTTGTTTCAAAAAATGTTTATTCAATTATATCTGTTTTTCTATCTATTTGTTATTTAAAAATGCATTTTGATTATACTTATCAAACAATTGGTTATAAAGAGCATGCAATTGCAAAAATAGATAATAACATTTCAATAAATTATTTATTTAATTGCTTTTTTTTCCTAGCTTTTTCACTCAATTAATTCATCTAAAATTACATAAATAATTTTTTTAATAGACAAACGATTACGGAAGTTTAATTATGGTTTGACTAATTATTTATCTATAGATTATAATCACAAGTGTATATTTCTTGCCATTAAATTTTTTAAAATACATTTTTAAGAAATATAGTTAATAATTATTTAATAAAAACATGACTAATAGAGAAGATGGAGTTGCTGAAAGACAAGTACTCGTAGAATTATTATTTAAAAAATTTTTTGATGAATTACAGAGATTACAAAGAAGTGCAAATAAAAAAACACAATAACTTGTTTGATTAATGTTCAAAAAATTATTAAATCAATTGCATCTTTTTTCTTGCCATTTGTTTTTGCAAAAACAATTTAAGTTTACATAAATTACTTTTTTGAAAAACAAATAGAAAATATGGAGTTGCTTGTAGAAATATTATTTAAAAAATTGTTCAATCAATTGCATCTTTGATCATTTGTTTATGATAAATAAACAAATAAATTATCCAAATTGATTATTTAAATAAACATTTAGCTAAGGAAAAAGGATGAAAAAAAAGACATCTAACTATAGGATGAATTTTAAAAAAATTATTCAAACAACTGAATTTATCTTCCTATAATCATTTATTTATTAGAAATGCATCAAAAATTACAAAGAATAATTTTTTAAATAAACAAATGGTTACAGAAGAAGAGGCAAAATGCAATAAAAAATGGATAATTACTTTTACACTACTGTTTAAGAAATTATTTGATCAATTGCATTTGTTTTCCTAAATTCTTTTCTTGACTTTAAATATATTAAAAATTATCTAAATTAATCATTTGAATAAACAAACAGCTACGAAATATGATGCAAATAGAAAAAAAAAACAATAAACTATAAAAATATTCTTAAAAATTTGTTTAAAAAATGCATCTGTTTTTTCTTGTTTGAAGCATTCAAAGTAACCTAAAGTAATTAATTTAATAAAAAAATACTTGAAAATATATTATTCATTCATAAAATTCATTTATGCAGTTACATCTACCTTTCTAGCTGATGAATAATTAAAAATAAATCTTCAATAAATAATTAATAATTCATAAATTAACGATAGGCTATGGATAAATATGTAATTTCAAAAAAAGACTATAATTTATGCAATCACTTCTTAATAAATTATACAATCAATGAATTTTTCATTTTAGCTATTTTTACCTGATAAATTTATCTAAAATTACATGAATAATTTTCTTTAATAAACAAATAGTTCCGAAAGAAGATATAATTGTTTAGTTATTGTTAAAAAACTTATTTATTCAACTACAACTGCCGGTGGACCTTGAATTTAATGAACTTTGAATAAACAATTAATAATTTTTGAATGAACAAATGACTGTGGGAAGAATGGATTTGTGAAAAAAAACAAGTACTCGCCTAAATATTGTTAAAAAATTATATAATTATAATAATAATATATTTGTTCCTAAAAAATTTAGTACAGCAGAAAATGTAAAAAAAAAAAAATAAACTATTATTGGTACAATTACTCTATAAAAAATTATTTAAACAGCTGCATCTATCTTCCTAGCTATTCTTTATAATTATAAATGCATTTATATTTTCATAAAGTCATTTTTTATATTAACAAATAGTTACGAAAAACGTTGCAAATTAAAAAAATACAAATACTAGTACAACTACTCTTTAACGGATTATTTGAACAACTGCATCTTTCTTCCTATCCATTTGTTTTTAATAAATGCATTTGATTGTTGTATAATAGTTATTAATTAATTGATATTATTAATAAATAATAAACAATATTATTAAAACTAATAATTAGTATTATTAATAAATAAAAATTATTATTATAAATAAATAATAATTAATATTATTATTTTGTTATATATATCAAAAAATCTTACATTTTCAAAACTATTTCTGCGCCAAAGATGCTTACACATAATTTACCCGTGAGTCTAGAATGGCTCACAAATTTTTTTGATACCATTTGCCTGATCCGGACGGCATCAGGATAACCTTAACTTATCCTTAACAGGGACAACTTGATCCAATCTGGATCCAGACTTACTGAAGTAAAAATATTGGAAGAATCAGTTAATTTTTCACAATGTTCTCGTTAAAGATATAGGATAACCTTATTACTACTTTCGCACATACAATCATCATACATAAATATAAACATCAGAATGGCTCAGTAGGCAACGCGTCGCCCGCTAATTTTCGATTCCGCGTTCGAGGGTTCGAGACCCGGTCAGTGTAAATTAATTTGAGTCAGGTTTAAGAGCAGAATAATTAGGCTTAGGTTATAGGTTTGTTCCATTTTGTAACGTTTATTCATCCGTCATATATTTACCACTGTATGTTATAAGAAAAAATATAAAAAAAAAAAAAATTTTTTTTTTTTTTTTTATCGAAAATGATAATGTTTCCTGGTCCATTTTGGATCATGTATCCTGATCAGGATTGGATCCAGATTCCGGATTCGAACCTTACCAAAAAAAATTACCATCCTGATTCATTTCGGATCTCAATTCTGGATCCGGAATGGATTTGAAATCAGGATATCCTGATCAGGTCCTGAATTGAATTTCTACTCGGGGTCATTATGCTACCGTATCTTATACAAAATACAAAAGTATGACGTTTGACAAGCTCTCACTGTTACTGGCAGTTACTTGGTGGACCCATATATGAAATACCATATATGTGATATTACTATATTAACGACAGGCTATGTTCACAATAAGTGGTTTTCTTGGCAAGGCAAGGGTGCGTCTAATATCGTCTTCTCTTTTTTTTTTGTGATCGAAAAACAACGCGCGCAACTTAGATAGTGCCCCTCGGTATACTTCGGAAGACAACCACACTATTGCAGTGTTTAATTTATGAATTCAAATATATTCAATTTATACAGAATATATTAATTAGTTCAAGTAAAATGTTAATTTAAAAACTAAAATGGAATATATGAATTGAGGGTCCGGATGCGATAAACGGCCGCAGGTTCGAAGCCTAAAATATTGCGACGTTGTACAGGGGAAAATTGTTGAAAATCATAATTGTTTAAAAAAAAAATATATATATATGGCCCATTCTAAGCATTTTCACGGGGTTTGCGGCCTGACCCCCTGCGATTTTGTTCATTTTTTAATATGTTGTAGATTTTGGCCTTAAACAAGACACATATTTTTTTTTTTTTGCAATTTTTGAGGGCGCCACTATCGAATTTCACTCCAATTTCAAGATATCTCAAAGAGCCGCTTTTTTATTTTTCTCAATTTTCAATTATAAATTCGAGGACGCAAAACAAGTATTTTAAGCCCCTGTAGAAAGTGGGCAGATAAGAAGATCGAGTGAACCGGTATACATTTTTTTGTATTTTGTTTGATTTTTTCAATGAAAACCGTGCATTATTATATTCAAAGTTATAGCCATTCTATTATTTACAATTTTTTTTTAAGAGTAAAAAACTACTTAATACTATTTTTTTCAGTAATAACCTCAGATTATTGTATGTATGATTATAAAAATTAGTATTAGGAGAGATTTAAAGTAGATAAAAATTGTTGTAAAAGCTAATATTTTAATATCACTAGGTTATTTATTGTAATGTACTATAGAATCAACATTTTTTGTGTAACACCAAGCCAGTACTTGTCTTTAATCTCTTATGGATTCGAAATTTAAAATTAATTTACCATCATTGATAACTGCATTTTTCTTGAAATTAAATTTTGGTTATTCAAATGAGCTATCAGTTCTTTGTACGATTTCATTTCTGCTTTTTAATAGCTGTTTTCTTTACTGAGTGATTTATTTTTAACAGACTGGTGGTAGCTCGACGAGCTCTTTTTGGAGTACTGAAATCTGATTCTTTAATTTCTTTTGTGGAATTTATTTCTTTATCGAAATACAAAAATAACATATCCAACATTTACAACTCATAATGTGTATTAGTGTCTCGATTAGGTGTTTCTGTTGACAAGGCAACTTCTTGGCAATCAATAATTGGATCACTTAATAGTTGATTATCTGAAATGGTAATGAAAAATTTGAAATAAAATTAATGAAAAAAAAAAAAGTCAATAAGTCTTACCTTTATTGCCAGTATAATTTTTTCATAAACATCTGTTATGTATCATCACCACCATTAAACCAGACTTATCTAGTGATCGATACGTGGGTTCAATAACACAAGTTAATTGAGGTGGAAATCGCACATAAATTGATGGTACTGATTCAGCTTCTATCTTTATCATTGGTTTTTCGGAATTAATAATAATTTTTTTTTTAAGTCCTTAATGAAATCTTTGGAAAAAAAAAAAAATCAGAATAAAGGTCTGTCAAGTGTGGAAATAAAAAAATTAAAAAAAAGTAATAAATTGTTTACAAATATTATGTACTTATGGAATGTTAAATCTTTGGTTTTCTTGAATTTTTATAACACAAATAACGAGCCTGCTGTCCCATAATTTACTTTAATTATTTATAATCATAAAAAAATTTATTGTTAATGTTCACATCAAAATGTATTTAGATACAACATAAACATCATTCCTTTGACAAAACATATAGAATAAAGTGTAATTGTGTGAAAGAGGGACGTCGGGGTGTAACTTAAAAAATATATAAGAGCCCCTTTAGCCGAGAGGTCAAGGCACTTGCCCGGAAAGCAAGGATCGCGGGTTCGATTCCCGTCGGGGCCCATTCTTATATTTTTTCAAGTTACGTATTTTGATAATTATTATTAACGGAATTATTTTCGGTAGAATTTATTATGTCGCGATATGTTTTGACGTGTAGCGAATGTTAAATTTTTTAAATGTTGATATTTGTTAATTTTGACTTTTTTATTCCTATGATATCATTCATTTTTTCCTTTGAAATTATTGATATTTTCATTCCACAAATTCAAAATTATCTGTTATTCAAAAATTATTTTTAAATCAACAATATCTAATATTAAAAATTTATTAAATTACCTGATTGTCTTTATTGTCAATGAATGTTATTGCTTTTTTTTCATATTGGTCTTTGTATATACTTTCAATTTGAATCGTATCTCTTATTTTAAATATTTTTGCAATAATGTCTGTTCAAAAATTTGGATAATTTAAAAAACATACTTATAAGTTATTATTTATGAAATATATACCAATTATAGTATTTATTTTGCTATTATAAATTGTTTGAATTTTTGTAAAATAGTTAGAATTTTCAAGCACGAAATATTTATATTCACTTTCATCTATGCTCTGTCTTAGTTTTTCATACCATTTTTGAAGTCTTTGAATATAATAATGGTTAATAGTATTTATTTATTTATGTTTTTATTTACTAATTTTTCATTTAATTACTTACTTAGTAGCTTCTGATATATTAAGATAACTGATGTTTAACTGATGATAGTATAACTGATGTTTTTGTTGATATTAAATTTTGAGTGCCGTTAAAATTATTAATTTTGGTATTTTTTATAGCAATTATATCATTTACTTCGCCTTTAAATTCGTTGATTTCATTCGACCAAAGTATCAAAGGAATCTGTTAATAGTTATTATGTAATATTTTTAATGTTATATGTGTTATAGTTTCATATATATTTAATATATCAATAATAATTATAATTACTTTCGATTTTGAATCATCGATTAGGATGATTTCTTGTCTTTTCAATTCTTTTCCATGGGTATTCGATTTTTTTACAGCTTTGACATTTTTTATTAATGCAAGAATATCTATAATTTTCAATATTTCATAATAATATTTCATTTTTAAAATGTTTAAAAGATTAAAAAATTACCTATAGAACTGCTTTTTTCTACTGTTCGTAAGTCTTTTGTGTTTATAAAATCAAATTTTGGTCAAGTTTAGGTATTTTATATGTATTTTCTAATTCTTCTATTTTATTATTATTTTTCTTCTGTTATTATTATTTCGTAGTCATGGCTCAATTTATTATATATTTTATTTGCTCTTTCAAAAATATCATTAAATATTAAATATACTTTTTGCATCTCCAAACTATGTATAATTATTAATTAAATAATTGAATTATATCTACCTAATATTAAATAACTTACTTTGAAAATATTGTGATATTTATTAACATTATCACCAAACATAGTACATTTCATTTCTCCACTTTCATCAATTATATTTACATTACACACTTTATTATCTTTGTCATTTTTTTTTTAATATTTAAACGGGCCTTTTATATGTAATTTGAGCTTCGATTTCCCAACTAATTTAAACTTAAAAAGAAAATTATAAATAAATAATTGAATCGTAAATGAATATAATATTACTTTTTACTGTATCCATTAAGTTTTGCAATTGTTATATTTTCAACCATTATATAAGAATTTTTTTTTTTAATTTTTTAAATTCTATTGAAATGTAAATATTCTATTACATTTCAATAGAAATGTCATTATTAAACTATTAGTACTTAAATATTCCATCATATTTTCAAACAAATAATTAAAACTTTACATATTAATGTTTAATTAATAAACATTAATAATTATATTTACACAAAAATTCAAATTTTAGAAATGTACTATATTAGATATATTCACCTCTTAGTGATATTTAAATTAAATATCTTCCAATAGACCACAATAATTAAAGCATAATTATTTTGTTCAATTAAAAAACCTAGAAATATTCAAACCCTAATATATTATCTACCTGAAAAATCCCTCAAGTTGATGAATAAATTATTTTTCACCTCCTGGTGAACCTGAACATCATATCTTCCAATAGACCAAAATAATTAAAACCTAATTATATTATTCGATTGAAAAAATCCTGAAGATGACGAAAAAGTCGATCTTTACCTCCTGGTGATCACAAAACGTATCGAGGGTAATTTTTTTGTCATATATCGGATCATATAGCCTGTTACGACCTGCGGTCGTCATCGACTATTATAAAAAAAATTATAATTATCACGTTTAAATATAAATAATAAATATGGCTGCCTTTGCCGAAATAATAGGGTTCTTCTAACTCTACACTAAGGCCCCGTTTTTAAGGGTAGCTACCTTCAGGCGAAACTAGTTTTTGCGACAAATAGATTTTAAGTTTAGATCCTTCTTCTAGTTCTGGCAGCGAGAGAGTTTGGATCTCTCTCCTGTCTCTAACGTTTTTAACTCTGTACATTGGTAATAGAATTATATATCCTTTTTCTAAAATCATCACGTGTTCAAGTTTAAGTTTTAATTATCCGTTCACATCTAATTTAATAATCAAAATATTTACTTTATTTCTTTTATTAATTAACAAGCAAATTATTACAAAATATTTGATATAATAATTTCTTGAATATTAATTTAAACAAATTAATTAGAATCATTTTGAGTATTTAAAATTGATCAAGCATTGTTATCGATTAAAATAATTCATCATTTACCAATGTACCTAGTTCAAACAAAAAAAAGTAGACATCAATAATCAATCAATAAAAATATAGTTCAGTAAAGTTATTCAAAATCAGTGTTAAAACGAATATTGTAACAATCAGCAAAACGTGGAGATCACAGGTGTCAGTGAACGCTACCACGCTAGAATCCAATTCACATTTTTGTAAAGTATTCTTATTGTATACGCTCTAAAATAATGACCAACATTGTAAGTAATAATAAGAGTTAAGTTAACAAACCTATTCTATTTTATATAATTGTTTTATTAACTTGTGTCATATTCAATCTTTTGGGATAAATTAAATATTAAAATTTGTGAATTATAAACATCAACCATTTTATACATTCAAGGCATTAAATTTAGTGATAAACTTTAATTGTTATTTTATTTTATTTTATTATTTGTCTTAGTTACGTGATCCTATCCAAGTAACAATCTAACATCCTTTCCGTCCGTTTTCTCATGTGCTAGAATCCCTGTCGAATATGCCTTATGGCTAGACTAAAATGCAGGCACACTTTTAAAATACATTTGAGTAAATTAATTGGTGCGAATTAATTAATATTCCCCGATTGATTTACCCATATTGTAACAAGCCAAACTAAACATCTATGTTAAATTTTAAGTGAATCGAATGAGTAGTTTACGCTATCTCCGCTCACACTTTCCCCTCATCAAAAATTACAGAAAACGGGGAAAAAATTAACGTAAAACAAAGGTGATCTTGACGAAGCTTGGAGAGATGATACAAGTTTGTAACTAAGCCTATGAGGTGCGATTAGACTTTAAACTGATTAGCCAATGATTTAATAATAAAAAAACTATCGAAACTGGTTAAATTATGAAAGAAAATTGGGATTACAAGAGTACCTTGATATTTTAAATCGCAATTTGAGTGTGCTAGTCCTCGTATGCGACCTGAGAAATGAGAATAATCTTGCTATTTCATCTTCATTTAACAATGGTTTTTCATATATCTGACATGTTTTGGATGAACGAAGATTCATTCCTTGTTGAAAAGTCAATTGTTCTATCGGAACAGGATTATTTAAAATATCATTTACTTGTTTTGTTATCATTTCAAGTTCATCAAAGAACCACTCTATACCGTTTTCACTTCGAATAAATGCAAATTTTGATAGTGAATTATCATATTTACAATGTAAATAATATCCAACACTATACGGTATATGTAGATCTTTTTCAATCGCTTCTGGTTGAAGTATACATTCTAAATCAGCTTAGATTGAGAATGGTACTGGTTCTTTAAATTTACAAATTTCAAATTTTAAAATATTATTTTTTCGATCTTGCATTATCATTCTAGTGTTGTTTTTGTTCTAACAATCATCAAAATGGTTTTCATAAAATTTTTAAGTTTTAAAATGACATAAACACTGATCACACAACTATAATTTATGTCCGTTTTTTGATATTTGTGATCTTACTAATCTTGATGAATTACGAATCCAAGCGTAATGGTGAACTGCTGAGAATATTTCTTCTTCATTGTCAACATCATTTTCTCATATATCACTAAAATTATTGTCATCATTATCACCATCACCAACATCATCATTATTACAAGTGTTATATGGGTTTTTTTTATTTAAATTTTCTCGAGTTAAAATTAATAAATGAATCGTTTTTTTATCTGATTCAAGTTGACTTGAATAAGTCGGCACTATTTTTTTTCCCTTTTCACTTTTTATTGCATAAATATTGATTGATAACTTATTAATTTTTTTATTTTGGCACTTCTTTCAATGTAATCGGAAATCAAATACCTTCATATTTTTTTAGTTCTAAAGTCTGAATATAAACTCACACGATCACTGTGATTTTTAGATCGATGTAATGCTGCTATTACTGACCATAAAATACGCTATTCATCATTATTGTGTATATTTAATACAGCACGTTCTATTTTTTATAGATTGAGGTATTTCAATTTATGTATTTAACCCACCGCTAATGAGTTCATACAAATTTATAATCATTGTTTCATAAATTATTTCTTTTATTGTCCAACCTAAATCTCTTTCTTGAAATTCTTTTACTTTTAAAAAAAGTTTGTCAATTATAATATCATCAAACCAGTTGTTTAGATCAGTCGTTTGCAAAATTATATCATTTTTTGTATTGAAATTTTCTGTCTCTTCAACAATTTCATTATTTTTTATAACTTGAAATTTACATGATCAATTGCCGTTAACTTTTAAATTATTTCTATTTCTCACTATATTTTTTATGCAAATAGCAATAAAATGTAAAAAATATCGTAGATCTATATGTTGTAAATTTATAACTACACCAGTTCGCATGCATTCTTGGAATATTGAGTCTACATCTACCCACTTTACTCTACCTTTCAATTTTCTATTATTGCTACTAATTTCAGTGCCAGTTTTTTTTTTTATCTTTAATTTGTTCAAGTATGAAAAAAAGACTAAAAAAAAATAAAGATGTACAGACTATAAAAGATGTTACGTGCCAGGCTGCGAATTTTATTAAATATTTAATATTTTATCCCAGATAATATTTATAATTAAATTAAAATTGATAAAATAATTTAATAATAAATTTTAAAAAATATGTAAACTAATTCTGGAACTGATATTAATAAAAACCGCACCTGGGCATTTCACTATTTTAAATCCTCTTATTTTGATATTACCTACAGGCTAGCAGGTTAGAAGGGAATGCGATTTAGATTGTAAGTAGTGTATCTACCACAGTTGATGGCCAGTCGGTTGGTCAGGGGAAAGGTAGATCGGGGACGTCAGAGGGGTACGGCTGTGTAGGTAAAACAGAAATGATAAATTTTTTTCTTTTCATGCGTTGGTATTGGAGAATAATATGAAAAAAAAAATATTTCTCCGAGCTGGGTTCGAACAAGTATCCTATATATATATATATATATATATATATAACTTTTTCAAAAATATATATTATAAATATAAATAATGAAGAAGAAAAAAAAATATAAATTAGTATAGGTATACTATATTAATGAAATAAATAATAATAAAAGAAAAAAACAAAAAAAAAAATATTTCATGTAAATATAAAACCAGCATTCTATGTAGATATATATATATTGTGGACCGTCCCCGAAGTTGCTAGTACGTCGTCGAAATGGTCCTCAATCTTCACATTATACATACATATGAATATATATATATATATATTATACATTACAATCCATGTATTACATTTCTAAAATGATAAAACTATAATCTTTAAATAAGGTCAGTGAATATGCAACGAAATATGATCTGCTGACGGGGCGCCAGAGAATGACGGAAGGTCAATGCTATATGCATGTATATACATGCTATAATTAAATAAAAATATGACAAAAATTTTTTTTAATTTAATTTATTTTTTTTTTTCAAATGTTTATTTAATGAATATTTTTCAAGTATTATTATTCTTCAATAATAAGATCATCGTCATTTTGTGTACTTGAAACTTCCTCTGTTTCAGTATCAGATTCTTGATTTTCTATTTCAACTTCTGCCATCTCTTGATCCGACACATACACAACATTGCAAAGTTCTACAATAATAATTAAAAAAATATAAATTAGCGTTCATATGACAACTATTTGTTTTTAATTATAATAAAAAAATTTTTACATACCAACATTTATAGTTGTACCATATCTGTCATCTGGTACCAATGAATAGGTTGCTAGGGGAATAAAAATATTTTTGTATTATAAAATACTTACATTCAAAAAAATATTATGTCAAAAAATTGTTACCTCCTATTGATGGCAATAATAGTTCATGTTCTAATTCATCCATGGCCAAGTCCGACTCATTTCCATAGAGATATTATTATTTTCTTCGTTAGCCGGATAATTGACTAAAAGTATAAATTTATTATTATTGGTATTTAGAATTTTTAATATTTTCAAATAAAATACATACCAAATTTAAATCGAGGTCTTGCATCTAAATTATCATCATTATACATTATGAAACCAGCTAATCTTGGAAATAAATTGCTAGCTCTCAATCCTCTGAGAATAGCTCCAATATGATATTTGATCTAATCAACAAAAATATTCGATTAATTATGTTTGTAAAAATTTTTGAAATTGAAATACCAACCAATATTAAATTTCGGTGGCGCATTACCACTGGAACAGTACGATTAGTGTGTTGTCTATATCGACACCACATTTCCGTTTCACATAAACTGCGAAGAGCTTCTCGATGGGGTGTCAACTTTTAAAAAAGAAAAAATAAAAAATAATTTTAATATACACTATTAAAAATTAATATAATATTCAAATAAATATTTACCAGAGTATTCAACGAGTCCATATCCATTTTTTATTGAGCACTTTTAATTCACACAAAATAAAACAGCTTCTTGCTTGAATAACAATCCCGAAGTGACATAAATCATTCCCGTAAAATGTATGAAAAGACAAAAAATGCAAGATAATTAGAAAAGTAGAGATGACCATAACTCTTTTCATATATATATGTCTAATGTAGAGACAATGTTTTAACAGAGAATAAACATTGAAACATAATCTGTTGCCGGGCAGCAAGCACGCGCGATCATTTCAGTTACATTGTCTTAATTATGCATCGCGATTCATTTTTACTTACTGTGCACTTTTAAATCTCTATCTTTTTTATTAATATGAAATAATAGAATATTTTTTTCCACTTCCTTTTTGTCATCTTTAAACAATAAGTAAATGCATTTTTATAAAATGCATTTTTTATATATTTTATCCTATTGTCAATCGTATCTTATCAGTCAGCAGTCAGTCGATCTTAAGACAACTACTTTCTTTTCATTAATAAAAAAATAATTTGAAAATGTATTCATCAGAAAGATGTGAAAAACTTGTTAATATTTTAAGTGCGGGTTATAAATCTGCGAATTCTATCGATACTATTGATAGATGGATTAAATGGGGTAGCGCAAATATAAAATTATTGAATAAATTTTTGAAAAATTCAGCTGATTCAGTGGGTGCAAAAAAAAGAATACAATTAGTTATAGTGACACTTACAGCAATAAGCGTAAAGTTACAAGTAAAAAGAGAAAAAACTTCACATCATGGTGCTGGTATGAGCACTCGTCATGTTGAACCGTCATTGCATGATAGAGTAAAATGGAATGATTTAGAAAATATTTTTAAAGGCAATATAATAACTGGAAGTGTGACCAATCTGTATCATATAAAAATAGAAGATTTTTTGAAAGATTCTAAAACTGTTGTCAGTAAAAAACTGAAAACTTTATTGAAAAAAAAAATTAATCTCAAAGTCAATTCATGCTTACATTGTGAGTATGAGATTTTGATGATACAGAAGTGAGAGTAATAAAATTTTTTATTACAAAAAATTCAGTAATACTTCCAACTACAAATCTCGATGATTGGTTTGATGAACATTTTTTTGATCCATTATTAACGAAAATTGAAGAGTTTAATCTTGGTATTTCTGGCTGGAGCTTAAAAAAACTTCAGAGCATTATTTTTACTGTATGCAGATATCAACCATTGCGTGGTGGTGCTTCCACGTTTGTTGAAATGCCTAATGATATTAAAAAAAAAAAAGCAGTTTTAAATATACAAAATAAAGATGACTTTTGTTTTTTGTGGTGCGTGACTGCAGCTTTGCATCCTGCACAAGAACATAAATATCGTGTTGCATCATATCCACATTTTAGTAGAATTTTATCATATGATGGAATATCGTTTCAATGAAGCTGCGAGACATAACAAAATTTGAAAAATTAAATAATTTAAAAATCAATGTCTACGCAATTGTTTCAAATAATCCAAAAAAAAGTATAATTGCTCCTATATTTTTGAGTGATAACATCAGTGATAACGAAACGATTCATTTGTTGGCAGTTGATAAAAACGAAAATGATAATAAAAAAAAAGATGACACCAATCAAAATATCATTTTTGATGATGAATGTTTTTCGGCTGACGATGAGAGTGATAATAATATGGAAGTTATGAAAAGAATATAAAAAATTATGTTGACACACAGAAAAAAGGAAAAAAAAATTTTCCATTTTGCATTAATTAAAAATTTATCACGTCTAGTAAGCTCACAAGTCAGAAAATGTGATGGTCGTTTATATATTTGTGACAGATGTCTTAACCATTTTTCATCACAAATATATTTAGAAAAACATTTGTCTGATTGTTGTCAAATCAATAAAGCACGAATGATTATGCCAAAAGAAGATGATAATATCTTAAAATTCAAAAATCATCGATACGAAGAACTTGTACCATTTGTTGTATATGCTGATTTAGAATGCATCCTCCAACCAATTGATAATACAGAGACCAACGAACATATTCCACACAGTGCAGCATACTACGTAAAGTGTAGTTTTGATGACTCATTATCATATTACAGAATGAATCGTGGTGAAAACTGTATTGAATGGTTCATTAAAGAATTGGAAAATATAGCTCATCATATCAATGATATTATTTCAAATATCATACCGATGGAAAAAATGTCTTTGAGACAGGAGCAAGAATTTGAAAATGCTACAACTTGTCATATATGTGAGGAGACTTTTCTGGTGCAAGATGTTAAGCATCGTGATCACTGTCACTTCACCGGAAAATATCGTGGTCCTGCTCATGCCAGGTGTAATATTAACAATACCAAGTCTCACACAATACCTGTCGTCATGCACAATTTATCAGGATATGATTCTCATTTTTTAATTCGAGGTCTCTGCAAGACATTTGAGGGTCGAATACACATTTTACCAATAAATAAAGAAAAATATATTTCATTCACAAAAAAAGTGGATAAAACTGTTGTAAAATTGCGATTCATTGACTCATATAGATTTATGCCAAGTAGTATAGATAGATTATCATCTGATTTAAGCAATGACCAAAAAATTATAACACGTAGTGAATGCAATAGTGAATATTTTAATTTATTGTGTAGAAAAGGTGTATTTCCCTACGAATATATTGACTCATGGGAAAAATTAAATGAAAAAACTCTTCCACCGAAAAATGAATTTTTTTCAAAATTAAATAATTTTGATATATCAAACGAAGATTATGAACATGCCAAAAATATTTGGAAAAATTTAAAATAAAGACATTAGGAGAATATTCTGATTTATATTTGAAAACTGATGTGCTTTTATTGGCAGATATTTTTTAAAATTTTCGTTTGAGCTGTCTATCAACATACAGTCTAGATGCAGTTCATTATTTCACTGCACCAGGTCTAGCATTTGATGCAATGTTAAAGTATACAGGTGTGAAACTTGAACTTCTGACAGACCCAGCAATGCATCTTTTCATTGAGAAAGGAATTAGAGGTGGTGTGGCACAATGCATGAATCGATATGCAAGAGCAAACAATAGATATATGGGTGATAAATATAATCCAAATGAAGAAGAATCATATATCATGTATTTCGATGTAAATAACTTATATGGTGCAGGCATGAGTCAATATCTTCCTTATGGAGACTTTCAGTGGGAAAATAATTTAAATATTTGATGAATATATTGTTGATGCTCAAGGATTCCGTGATGATAATAACGGATTCATTGTTAAGGAATTTGCGATAGCAAATTTAAATCAAGAAAATGATGTCAAGTGGGTAATTTTTGAACCTCCGTTCGATAGAAGTACATTGTCGTCTGCTTGTAAAATCTCAAATAGTTGGTTGACTAGAAATATACATAGACTTTTATGGAATTCCTGTCATGTTGATTACAATGAACATAAAAAAGTTATAAATAATAGTCTTGAATCGTCAGTTTATGTATATGTAAAAGGTTATGAGAAAAAAAAATGGCTCAACAATTTTTTGGAGGATGAGAAGACTATTATTGATTTAATTCACATGGATTGTCCAGCACTTGGTAAATTATCAAATAAGATGTGTTACAAAATCAGTAATCATCAAAGTGTCCATCTCAAAAAAGTAATAAATCTAACATGTGCATTGGATAATGTACTTAAACTACGAGCATGGTTTCAAGCTACCTGGGGATCAGTTTCATCATTGAAGAAATCTGTTCAACTATTTTGTCATCTTGAAAGTCTGGAAAAAATGACAACAGAAGATATTGCAAATTTACCTGAAAGATATATTCTTCTACTTGCACCAAATTCAATAAATACTGTGTGGAATAAATTACCAGAAAAATTTAAATCAAAAAAAGATTTTCTTCAATATAAACGCTGCATCGAACATTATCAACATCAAGGCGAAAATTCAGATGAATTTGACGGTCCAACACCATTCATAAAAGATTGTAAAATATGTCAAAACAAAATGAAATAAATGAAAAAAAATGTTTAACCTCTGTTGTTGTTTTATTTATTCAATAAAAGTAATTTTTCTTTTTTTAGTAGAATATTTTTTTGAGGAGAATTAATATATATTTTTAATAAATCAAGGAAAAGTACATCAGATTATTTTTTTTTTACATATTTTTTATTCATTACATATTATTTTTTATATATTGTTGATATTTTTTTAATAATACAGGATTAATAATTGTACTTATATTTTGTATTCTCATTTTAAATCGTGCATCATCAAGAGCAATTTGTTCCCATTTTCCACACCTTGCAGCTTTATATGCATATTGCCATGTATACATTACATGTACAGTCGGTTTCGAATTACAAAATGAAACATGCATCATAATTTAAACGAGTTTTCGTACTGAACCACTAATTGTATTATATTCAACAATTCTATCATGTAAAATTAAACAATAAGCTGATGTTTGAGCTGGAAATTGTTCTGCTGATTCAAATTCAAGTCGAATGTCTACTGGTCCAGACTTTAAAAATTCATTTTGTTTTGAACAATCAATGACAATGAGTGGAGCTTCTTCCGAAAAACTTTTTCTTGTAAATAATGGCTGGGGTGTTTCTGTATAATAGTATGAAGCTTGAAAATATGCAAACATATCATATAATAGAGAAAAATGATTATGAGTAAAATCAATATTTAAATTTCCATAAGGATATGATTGTGAATTTGAAAAAAGTTTTACATCACGCAAATAACAATGATCAAAAACACTTGAATCCTTTGTCAAAGAATTTTTTCGATTTGTTTGGAAGCCCAAAATTATATATCTTGGTTTCTCCAATTGTGTTGATGTTTTCACACTCCAATTTTGCTTTTTAGTTGCTGGTAGTAATGGATACTCGTACAATTCCCATGTACGAAAACTGATTGCAATAGATGGATCCTTGGCAATGTAATTTAAAAGTTGTATTTTCTGTTTATCAGACACTTTGATATATGGTACAATCCATTCAACTTTCTGAAGTGTAATTTGTACTTTTTTAATATCTTTCTCATTTATAGATTGTTCTTGTAGACAAGCATTCACATCACTATTTGATCTTATAATAATTAGTTCATGCTTTGCATTTATAATTATTTTTTTATAATCTTCAGCAAATCCAAGCAGTAGACTGAGTGGTATAGATATATCAAAATAACCATTCGAATCGATTAAAGATTTTTCATCAGACATTAACCAACCAGCATTCTCCAGCAATGATTTTTGATTCGGACTCAATGAAATATAACCTTTCATGAGAGTTGTAAGACCGACATTTTTACTTCGATCAATTTCAATTGCATTAATCTCATAGCGAATTTCTTCAAACATATGTGCTATTGCCATTCTGACAAGTGAAGTTGTTTTTGGCACAAATTTTCCATCACTAGTCAGGAATTTTCCTGAAATATGCAATGAACTTTCACTTGGCAGGACACATAAATCTTGATGTTGTATTCCAATCCGAATTTCATCGTTGTTATTAAATGTTAAAGCACCATAAGGCTGATGTGCATGTAACTCACAATGTGCAATTGATTCATCAAAAATAATCGGATCTTGTATAATTAAAATTTCATCCATGGTATGATACAAAAAAAGCAGCAAAATGATACTTTTATTTCTTCTGTTGTAGACGTGGGTTCAGACCGAGACTCTTGAGAAACTGAATACTTTGATGTGTTATCGCTTTGCTGCCTTGTTTTTGACTGATTTTTTTTTGGCATGATGTCTCACATTTATAGCTTTGTCCAATAACTTTATTATTATGTTTTTTCTTGTCTTTTTTATTGAAAACGATGCCCATAGTTTTTTTTTCTATTTAACACTTTTAATATGTAGTCGAATCGTAATAATTTCTCCTCGGAAATTTACAATTTCACCATCTTGATCGACAATTTTCAATTGTAATTGATGTATTGCTCGCACTGTGACCGGAAGATAAATGACATGAGATGGTACTTCAACAATCTTATATCCAGGTGGTACGACTGGAAAAAATTCATGTATTGTGTGAACTTTGTGCTGATTCATATATGCACCAGTTGTTATGTTACACTGAATCTGGAGTGTATTGACCTTTAGTATGGCAACAGGTAAATCAGATTTGTGTAGAACATTTGGTTCAAGAATTCGTTGTGTAAATCCCAGCAATCTTCCAATAGAGTCTTTTTGTGTAAAATCAATACGTCTGCTACATTTTATCTCACTATGTAGCTCATTGTTATTTGATTGAATACTAATTGTAGCACTTTGCACTAATACTTTTTGTATATAACTTTCAATGTCCTCAATTTCATAACTTTCTGTCGGAATTGTTATTACTTCACACCCTTCAATATAAACTTTATTATTACCAATATCAATATTTGGTATTGAGTTGAAGGTTGTAAACTCGACAAGACCAGCAACATAATTTTTATTTGCTGACAATTCAATCGGTGGAAAATATTGTGTTTCAAGAGTCGATGATCTGCTCGACAATGTTAACGTAAATGAATCATCCATGACTAATGATATATTTATCATAAGTAATGGTTATTTATAGTCTCACACCAGCTAGAAACTTAAGACATAAATGACCACATACAATTGTATTATAATTCTGATATTTTTTATAATTATATTTAATGCTACCAACACCGAGATAATTTATCAACTCTTGTGGTGGCTTCGAATCACCAAAGCTGTCAAAATAAATAACATCATTGAGACGGTTTTTATATGCGACTAAATGTGTACCAACGCCATCTTTATCATCAAGATTTACAATTGCTGATTCATTTTTTTGTGGACCAGTTGATGGCAAATCATTTCTCATGAAAACTCCCCGAAAATAAGGAATTTTAAAAGCTTTGGCATATTTGATGATATCAATATTTGTGAGAGCTCGATGTGGTAGCTTTAAAAGTTTTTTTGTTTCAAATTTTTAGCTGGATTTAAAAAAAGACCTAATCCTTTTTTGTATGGAGATAGGAATAATCCTTTACCCAATACAATTGATTCCATTTTTTCATTATGACGTTGATTTTCTTGAAGTAATTTTTTAGCTGCATGCACGACATTTATTTTTTTTGAAATTGCTGCTGCACCACCTGTCATCACACCAGATGCACTTAGTCCAGCCAATAATGGTATAAGATATGGTAGTATACTACCATCGCTATTATTTTTGCTATTTAATGGGATAGGTAAAATTCGTGGCAAAGAAATTTTTTTCTTTCCACCAACTTTTTTGACAGCATCACGTGCACCTTCTAGAATTGTCTTTATTGGATCAGTGATTCCAGGCTTTATAGATTTTTTTGATATGTCTATAATTTTCTTGAGACTCGTTAAATTCTTTTTAATTTTTTCGTTTTATAATTATTTTTTCTTTATTCTTTTTAGTTTTTATTTTTTTCTTTATTTTATGATGAATTTTTTTATTTTTTTTGATATTATTTAAACCCATACCAAGTTTTGTTTTTAAATTCATTGCTGTTGTCACACCCCAAGCTACAGCTCTTTCACCAAGTGACAAAACACGTTGCCAAGCTTTATCAGCAAGTATTTTGTCAGCTTTATGTCGTTCTTCAAGATTATCAGGATTTTTTGAGTAGCTTATATCATGCTCACGACAATGTTCATCCAGTGGATTAATACCACGATCACCACGAGCTAATCTTTTATCGAGCTTTGTACCCGGACCACAATAATTATACTGTGGAACGTGTAGTTCAAATGGCAAGCTATTGATGATTTTATTTAATAGCCCCCTTCCTTTTTTTTTTTATCTTTTTTTTTTTTAATTGCACGTTGATGTTCAATCATTGTGTTCAAAGAACTAACATTATTTAATAAAATCTCAAGTATTTATACGTTTTCGGGTTAGTACAAATTAAGCGAGCAGCGTGTTCAGTTGTAAAAACATGGAATTTCAAGAACAATCATTAAAGTTGCCAGTCATTAATTTTGATCAAATTGTGCAAAAAACTGCTCCGAAAAAACCATACGAAAAAAGACATGGCAGTTTATTACCAAATAGTGTAGTGAAGATTATGAGACCGAAGAAGAATCAATATTAGAAAATGATAAAGTGGAAAAAAATTATATTCATCCGTCAACTTTGCCCAACGATGATGGTGATGACGGTGATGATGATTATACAGACGATGATATAATAGAGAAGAAAAAAAAAATTTGGAAGATGAAAAAACAGATTGATAACCAAAAAATATTAAATCCTAAAGATAAAAACAATAATACAATGTATACCGTGCCAAAATTGAAAAATAAATTATCATTTGGTAATTCACCAATTGAAATAAAAAATAAACATATCTATGTAGCAGATAAAATTTATCCTGCGACTCAAGGACTCTTGGAATTATTATTTAAATCATCACCCAATGCATCTATTATTCGTAAAGTAGATCAGAAAATTTTCATTGAAATTATAAAATTAACAAATGCACATCGTAAAAATTTTAAACCGGAAGGTGCATTTTTGACCAACAGAACACAAAAATATAAAAATTATATTTCACTGTTTGTCAAGTCTTTACGAAAAAAACAATTAGAAAATAAAAAAGGTTCATCACTTGTACTACCAAAATACAAAACAATACAAAAAAATAAGGAAAAAAAAAATAATATGGATTATATTTATTGGGATGATCCAAATGAGCTTGTCAATCGTCTTCAATTACTTGTGGCTTCAGAAAAAGCGGGCAATAACAGTCACTCCAATGAAATCCTTTCAATTATTGAAGAATTAAAAGAAGCTGGTATTATAATATAAAGTACTCATTCAACATCCCATGCACGCAGTCATTGTGTAGACATTAAAGAGCAATAATGTCTAGTGTTGATATATTTGGACGTCAATTGTTGAAAAAACGAAAATATAGCTTAGATGGACAAAGAAGGGGACCTTCCGGTGAAGGTTTTAAATTTACAACAGATGGACATTATGATATTGCTGGAAAAAAATTATGTCATATTGCTGATGCCGAAGACGTGAATGATGCTGTTTCAAAAAAAATTGCATTGTCTATGATTTCGAATGAAATTGAAAATCTTTTTTCTATTATAATGAAATTATTGGAAGACAGTGAAAAACAAAATGTTCGCATCATTAATCAACTGGCAATCAAGTTGGACGCATTGGAAACAAAAAGTCTATAAATGTATAAAACAAAAGAAAAACAAAAAAGCAAAAAACACAATGACTATATTAGAAGTGTTATAGCACATGAACTACATAAACCTGCTCGCCGATTTCATCAACGTAGACATGTCGACATTAGAGGTCTTGATGAGACATGGCAGTGTGACCTGGTGGACATGAGTGCATATGCTTCTGTGAACGATAATTACAAATTTATACTTACAATAATTGATAATTTTTCTAAATTTGCATTTGCTGTACCACTCAAGACGAAAAGTGCAAAAGATGTCACTGCAGCAATGAGATCTGTTTTTATCAAAGGTCGATATCCAAAAAAAAATTTACATGTCGACCAAGGAAAAGAATTTTACAATAGTGAATTTAAAAAACTCTTGAAAGAATATAATATAAATATGTATTCAACATATAGCAGTTTGAAAGCAAGTATAATCGAGAGATTCAACAGAACGCTAAAAAATAAAATGTGGGAAAGATTCACATATCAAGGCAGTTATAAATGGTTGACTCTACTTCCACAGTTGATTAGAAATTATAATAATACAAAGCACAGAACTATAAAAATGAAACCAAAAAATGTAAATGGAAACAATGAAAAAGATTTATTGCGAGGAATATATCATAATTAAAATCCAATGTTTTATGTTGCATCAAAGTTGAAGAAAAAATTTAAAATTGGTGATAAAGTACGAATAAGTAAATATAAGAAAATTTTTGAAAAAAGCTACACTCCAAATTGGACTACTGAAATTTTTACAATCACAAAGCTATTAAATACAATACCTATAACTTACAAAATTGCTGACTATCAAGAAAATGATCTTGAAGGATGTTTTTATGGAGAGGAACTCAGTCCTGTACGATATCCAGATGTATATCTTGTTGAAAAAATTATAAAAAAACGTAAAAATAAAGTACTTGTAAGATGGTTAGGTTTTGATTCTGAACATGATACATGGGAAAATGAATCAGATTTATGAATTATGTATGTAGATTAAGACAAAAAAAATGTTTAAATAAAAATTTTATAACAAATATTTCAAATATAATTTATTTATTAAATACAGTGTCAATAGGTTCCGACCAATTTTCTAATAATACAACTTGATTATTTTCACCAATACATTGCAATGTTAAAACTCTTCTTTTAATACCATCCTCCAATTCGAGAAACCTTTTTTTATTATAAAAATAATATTCAGCATCTTTTTTTGGTAAGAAAACAGTATATTTATTATTTATTTCGACTGATAGTCTTGCACCAGACTTTCTTTCACAGCAACTTTCAATTTTTGTCACAACATAGTAAACATCTTTTATCAAATCTTTTAATAATTTACATTTTTTTGAAATTCGCTGAGTCTTGGTGTTTATCAGTTTTATAATATTGCCTAGATAATGAATACATTTGAAGAAGAGTTAACAATTTATGCATTTTTCTCATTTTATGAGAAAATAAACTCACATATGTTGTATTTTCCTCCCAAAAAAATAAGATCTAAAGATCCATCGATTGCAGCATTTTCAATTTTTGTAAAAAAATCATTATTTTTCTTAAACTTGGCTATTCTGCTTGGTAAAAAGACATTGAATTCGTCATTTAATGTAGCAATAACTCCATTGTATTCATTATGGATTTTGTGTAGAGCTGTTACTTTGTACTTTCCATTGACTTCCAACTCTGATATTTTTTTAAGAACCAATTTGGCTTCCATTTTAGCAATATTATTCAATTGTTGTTCCATTTTATTCGTGCAGTTTTTTTTTTTCTACAAACATTTTGAGCAAATAAATACGTATAATATAAAATTTATAAATATATTTTTAAATTTCTTACCTTTTGTTACAGTCTTGATTTTCGAATGATAAAATTTCACAAAAGTTTCTCGTTTATATAGGAATAAAACAATAAAATAGTAGGAGTAATTATTAAAATGTCACGTAGTTAGAGTCAGCAAATTCTCACGTGAATAATAAAACAATGGTGTTTGTTTTATCAGCATAAAAAATGCTAGGTAATCAAACCTTTGATAGCTCAGTTGGTAGAGCGATGGACTGTAATTTAATTATAAACAAATACAAAAGTTATCCATCGATCGCTGGTTCGAACCCGGCTCAAAGGAATAATTTTTTATCCGATAGTATATATATATATATATATATATATTAGAAATATAAAACAAGATTCCCTCATTTACTGTTCATCACTTGAAGAGTCAACAAAAAAGAAAAATGTTTGAACGCAAAAACAAATCCATCGACAAGTATTCAGAAAAGACTTTTCTGTTAGATGAAGGAAAGGAAAAAAATTTCAATGAACCAAAATCAAAGTATTGGGAAAAAAAATCGAATATATTTGTAAATATTAAGTATAAAAAACTTAAGGAGTACTAAGCATTTATATAATAATATAAAAAATTTGTAAAATAATAAGAAATAATAAAATTTTTTTTGAAAATTAAAAATTATTGTTTTTATTTACTCTGTCATATCCTCATCCTTTTCCTATGAATATATTTAAAAAAAAAAAAATAGATATTGTAAATTTTAAATTTCTTACAGGTCGCTGGTTCGAACCCAGCTCGGAGAAATATTTTTTTTTTTATATTATTCTCCAATACCGATTAAAATTTGAAAATAATAATATTGAAAATAATGAAAAATATTCATTAAATAAACATTTGAAAAGAAAAAAATTAATAAAATTAAAAAAAAAATTTTGTCATATTTTTATTTAATTATAGCATGTGTATACATGCATATAGCATTGACCTTCCGTCATTCTCTGGCGCCCTGTAAGCAGATCATATTTCGTTGCATATTCACTGACCTAATTAAAAGATTATAGTTTTATCATTTTAGAAATGTAATACATGAATTGTATTGTATAATATATATATATATATATATACATATGTATGTATAATGTGAAGATTGAGGACCATTTCGACGACGTACTAGCAACTTCGGGGACGGTCCCCAATATATATATATATATATATCTACATAGAATGCTGGTTTTATATTTACATGAAATATTTTTTTTTTTGTTTTTTTTTTTATTATTATTTATTTTATTAATATAGTATATTTACCTATACTAATTTATATTTTTTTTTCTTCTTCATTATTTATATTTATAATATATATTTTTGAAAAAGTTATATATATATATATATATAGGATACTGGTTCGAACCCAGCTCGGAGAAATATTTTTTTTTTCATATTATTCTCCAATACCGACGCATGAAAAGGAAAAAATTTCTGTTTTACCTACACAGCCGTACCCCTCTGACGTCCCCGATCTACCTTTTCCCTGACCAACCGACTGGCCATCAACTGTGGTAGATACACTACTATTGTAGATTACAAATTGTAGTTTGAAAATCTAATTGTTTTGAGGGCGCGTCAGTCTGGATAGCTGCCGTTGATAATGACCATGGATCAAATACAAGACACAATGAATTAAATATATGAATAGACACCCCAAATAATAAAAGTCAATAATAGGGTTGTAACAAGAATAAATTTTTACTTAAATATTTCTTTTAAAATCTAATTCAGTATTTCATTAAATATATTGATGTTGACAGTTTTAGGTATAACACGAGAGAGAATTCCCTCTTTAAAATTATTCCTTTTATATTTTTTATAAATTTTTCCTTTTATATTTTTTATAAATTTTTCCTTTTATATTTTTTTAATTTCTAAAATTTATGAGTGGGATTAATAATTAGCCAATGGCTAGTTATTGTTCCCATGATAGTCAGCATTATAAAATTGTTATAAAATTATTTTTCTTGACTCTAACGGATGTAAGATATTCATTTTCGACGTCTTTTTAAATGATTTTATAATATATCAGCAAAATTTTATAATAGTAAAAATGTTGAATAAAATAATATAATTTTTGAATAAAAATAAATAAAATAAAAATCTCGCGTTACATTTGGTAAGCTCAAAAATTAAAATTAATAATTAAAAATTGAAATGGAACGTGATCGCGTATGTGAACACGTTACAAATCCCCGCCCGACAAAATCGTTGCCTAGCTGCTTCAACGCTAGCAACGTATTTAAGCTATTGTTTACATAGTTTTTTTGTTTTTTCAATTCATATAATTTTTTTTTTTGTATATTTGATGATGCATCAAAAGCTGAATATATAAATAATTATAGTAAGATAGAGGGTATTGAATGAGATCCTGCAAAAAGTGAAAAAAATCCTGGTTTACGTCAAGTCAGTAAAATTAATTTAACCATTCAGAATATTTGTGATATGTACAGTATTATTCAAAATATCGACGATTCCAATAAAATTATCGAAAATGGTAATATGAAAGTTTCTCGTACAACAGTTATGGATGATGAAACCCTTTTTGTTAAATTTGTTAAATGACATTACAATGTATCAAGTGTCGACTCTGTATGGGAAGCTGATTTAGCTGATTTACAAGTAATAAAATCAGAAAATAATGTAAGGTGATTTCGAAAAAGAATATACCGCTTCATAATCACAAGAAATATCTAAAATAACCAAAGCTACTTTACGGCAAAACAAACCAATTCACGAATTGAAAGATTCAGCGGGTGAGGTTATAAATAGGATATTTTATGCGGCTGAATTAGCATTAGTTAACAAAAATATTGAAGAAGGGGTATTTAAAGTCGAAAAAAATTCAAAAACTCGAGGTAAAGAAAAGAAAAAAATATATTCTGTGCACTGGCTTGATTGGACAGCGAAGTTTGAGAGTTAAAATCCAGCTAGTAATTGACAATGAACAATGATAGAACTTTTTATATGACACTAGTTAGTAACAAGTCTAGGGAATTTTATCCTAGTAATAACGCTGGAGAATTTACAATACAATTACCACGGTGAATTACCGCACTTCATTTAGATGGTTAATGGACTGTAGGATAAGGATAGGACTGTGACATAAATTTCTCTATGAATTTTTTACTCATTTATCCGGGTGACCGTTGCTTTACACTCGATTCAACACTTCCTGAAGGGATAACTGTCTTTATTCCTTACGCCGTATATTAAAACACTGAATCAATCGTTGATGCGTTAAATAATCATAAAAAATGTGAAGTCACACTGTGTTCACATTTGATCACTCTTACGAAAAAACTATCAAAAAGCCTGATAAATAAAGAAAAATCAGAAAGGTAGAGGCCGTCAATGAGTTGAGAAGCAAAAGACTCGTGGTGCAACCCAAAAAATAGAGGTAAAGGAAAAAAAAAAAAAAATACGAAGAAAAACAATATAAAAAAGAAGAAACTCGTGAAAAAAACAAAAAAAAAAATTTGTAAGCCTTCTAGATTCACAAGGTAATTATTTATATGTAAAAATCTTTGGCGTGTTATGGCAATTCCACAAAATATTAATAAAAACACAATTAAACACTATTTTTTTTTTTATTTATAAAAAATATTTTTTATATATTCCTCTATTTTTAAAAATATTTCGCATTAAATAAATACTCTGTGAATTATATATTTTTTTATCTTCAAAATAAATAAGTCATCATTTTCTTTATTTATCATTAAAAGATGTAAGTATATATCTACTAAATTCAGAATTGAGTGAGTATGATTCTTGATTTGTTGAAATTATTTATCAATTTCAGTTTCATTTTCCAATATTATTAGTTTACGAACAAAATATTACAATAACATATAAGACGATTGAAAATACTGTAGCAAGTTAATAAATGGAATAGTAATTTTAAGAGTATGAAAAATAGTATCAACTAAATAATTTTGAATAGATGTTATCCCATGAGTATGAATATAGTACGATCTATATCTAAAATATTTTTCTTTCCATCAATCAGGATAAATCAAAAAAAGAATAATAAAATTAACAGGAAAGAGCTATTACAATCGAAAATTATTTTGAATTGATGTAAAAAGAATTTTTATTTTATAACAGATAACAATTGAAAAGATATCATTTCTTGAGTATAAGTATATGTATATTTTAAATATTCATGCTCATGTAAATCGATATAGATTAATATTTTGTTGCTATTTTCAATGTTCATTGAAATACTTCTCATTTATTTACCATGTTTTATTGGAATATTAAATTTTTTACTTAGTATAAGAGTAATTTTTTTGAATAAATATTCCTTGCTTATCAATGAATAGATCAAAGAAATTTTTTTAAATTAAAAAAAATTTGAAAAATTTAAGAAAAATAGAATTTTTGAAAAAAAAGATTAATCCTATAAAGATAAAAAATGGTTTTTAATATTTTTTTTTTCTGATTTCTTTACTTAAAAATCATCAAAGGATAATTTTTTAAAGACATTGAAGTGCTTCAAAACGCATTTCAGGCTTTTTAATTTTAATTCTTAATCAAATTATCTAATAGTAAAAATTGAAAAAAAAAATGATATTTACACTTTCAAAAAAAAAAAAAATTCACATGAGCTTTTTTTTTTTTTTTAAATCGAATTATTTGAAGAATGACAAAAAACAAAAATACTTCAAATTAGAAATTTTTTTAGGTGTTTGCATTTTGCAAATATTCTTAGACATAGAACAACGATAAAATTACAATAATAAAGTATACATGATGATATATATTTCTTGATTGTTATATTGACTTTATTATATATTCATTTTTTAATTATATAAACAAATAAAAAAATAGGTACATTAATCTGTTTAAACATTCGACTGCACTCATCACTATCAATTATTGATAATAACAAAGAATTTAATCGACCCCATTTTTGTTTTTTTTTTTTTAATAATGATGTTTGGAATCAAAATAATTATAGAATAAAATCCCAGCTTAGCATTTTTATAACTTAATTATTAAAACAAATAAACAAAAAAAAAATCGCTCTGACGCGCGGTCTGCTATAGTAGTAAGGATACGAGCGCAGTCCAATAACAGCGTGTCAGAGCAATTTTTTTTTTGTTCATTAGTTTAAATAATGATGTTATAAAAATGCTAAGCTGGGATTATTTTCTATAATCAATTTTATTCTAAGGATATTTTTTTTCGGAATAATAATAATAAAAAAATCAATATAGCGGAGTATAGAGGATAAATACATTTTTTTTAAGGTTATGTAGTTTTTTTTTTCTTAAATATGAGCTGAATAAAAGCTGAAAAATTTCATTTAGAAAAAGTGTTAGTCTTGTTGTGAACTATTTTTTAATAAAAAAACACCACCTAACATTCACCGAAAAAAAAACAAACCAATAATTTTTTATAAATCAAATCAATTGGTATAATATAAAAATATAAAAACAAAAAGTAATGTATCAATAGATATTGCTTATTCTTCAATATATAATAAAAATAGTATTTGAATATTTAAACTAATTAAATACAACTGCAAACTTTTCAATTAAAAGAAAAATTAAAACAAAAAAATTTGTATTTTGTTGTTCGACGACAAAGGTCCAAATAAGGCTTCGCCGGAGTTTTGAAAATTTTTAATTTTCAACAGGGAACGCGTTCGTTACTAATTTTTTTATTTTAATTTCTATGTCCCCCTCTGATTCCTACTATTTGAGCCATATTTAAAAAAAAATCCATTTATAGATTGAAATGGGACACCCGGTATATATATTCAACGGTTACCGACAGCGGGCTGCGATGATACACGTACACTATATGTATATGTATGTATTTGTACATTAACGCAATATAAAAGTAATTTGATCATTAGTTAATGGCGTTGCCACAAGATTCGTTATCCGTTATTATTTCGGATACCACTCGCTTTTTTTGAGATTCTCATTTTACTCCACACCAATCAATACCCATACCCATTCCTAAAAATGTTCACACAACAACAAGCGTGACGTTTAGTTTTTCTCAAAAAAATAACCATGTCATTTTTACATTATAATTCATGTGAGTGTACAAAGTCAGAGCTCGACTTATTTACTATTCCACCTACACAAGCAACAGTTGAAGTTCCGACTCGGGCTTATTATAACCCAGTAGCTGCAATATTGGATGATTCACAGATTTAATTCTATGTACATAGTAACGTTGAATTCACATAGATTTACCGTATACAATGCTAAAAATTCGGGCTAAAATTGTAAATTATGCGAGAACGCAGAAACTGATGCAGTAGGCCCAGTCTTTTCCAAAAAATCGATGTATTATTGTATCAAAATATTGAAACATTACATAATTATGTATTTGATGCAACAAATAGCCATCTTCAACTGGCAATAGCATCTTCAATTTACATGTTGACGTTTTTAATCAGAATAGATTTGATTAAATAGTATTGAAATGAAAATTAATTTGACTCGTTTAAAACAGGAATTTCGCTCAATGAATGCCACAACAGCTGCTGAATATAAAATGAAAATTTTAAAAGCTTCATTAATTTTAAGACGTGTGGAACATGTAAGTTAAAAGCATTAGCGGAAACAACTGCGAATACCCCCTTACTAGAGTAGAAGTTGACAGTTCTCTACTGTTGGCAGAAATTCATGGTAATTGCTTTGACAACATTATTATTAGTACATTACCAAAACGAGTTGTCATAGGTTGTGTTTGAAATCGTAGCTCCAAAAGAAATAGAGCACATTATCCTTTCAACTTTTATCATTTCAATATCACTTTTTTTGTTTCTATGTTGACGGTAAAAAAATACCTGGAAAAACCCTTACTCCCTACATTTAGTAGTGAGATATTTGATGCTGAGGCATATCATACACTTTTTTTTGGTATTGGTATCCATTTTGGGGATCATGGAATAAGAATAGAGGGAGATAGTTACAGAAAAGGTTTGCTTAATTTGCTTTCGACTGGACACCAGATTTCTCCGCACATACTGCTGGTCATTGGAGTTTGATCAACAGTGGGAGTCTGCACATTGAAGTACGTTTCAGGGAAGCTCTTGCGCGAATGGAGAATTGTATTGTTTATACTGAATATGACAATATTATTGAAATAGACTCGACACGCCAAGTTATTATGGAATACAGTAATTATATATAAATAAAAGTAAAACTAAGAAATATATTGGTTGACCACGAACAATCTAACGTGAATCATCTGATGAATACTCAACAACTAGCTTAAGCACTTAAATGTACAGACAATTTTGTCGTCGAATTTATCCTGTCGACAAATCACTCTCAGTATGGCCAAAACTTGTGCTGTAATGGCCAATACAGACAGACGGAATTGACCAAGAACACATCGGTTGAGTGGTCTTCGATTCTTGAAAAAAGTATGGAAATCGGAGTATCGAGTACTTTTTTTTTTAGTCATTATAATATCATAATGAATAGAAGAAATAAAAATAAAAAATTGTAATTATATTATTTTGTAATAACATATTTTTTTTTTTTCCTTGCAATAAAAAAAAAACAATTATTTAGTTATTAATGTAATTATTTATTAAAAAAATTAAAAAAATAAGAAAGGTAATGAATAATAATTAAACTGATAAAAACCCCAAGCATCAGATGGCAATGAGCTGAGAAAAATTAATTGATTAACTCTTTTACTAAGTAAACGAGATCGTTTTTTGTTCACAATCAATCCACTTTTCGGAAATAAACGTTCAGGTGGGACTGAACTAGCTTGAATATATAAATAGCGTACTGCTACTGGGAATAATTTATCAAACAAATATTTCAAGGTTCCCCAGGCTTTCAGTAGATTCGCTTCTTTATCAATGAGTGGTTCTCTTAAATTGTTGCTCTTTTGAATTTCGATTTGATTATTACTTATTGATTTTCGTGATTCAGCTAATATTGCATGATAGTTCCACAAATTTTATTTATTGTAAGTTTCTCTCGGACATTGTTAACTGGTGCAGGAGTTCCAGATGTTGATTCAATTGTTTATTCTAACTCTTCTTTCATTTACTATTGTCATATTTTTTCTGAAGTGTAAATTTTTGAACCGTGGGTCTAACAAAGTTGAAATTGTCATGATTTTATTTGACTCAAAGCATTGGAAACGTTTTCGCATTTGTGACAGTAACTTCAACTGAAACGTTTTACCAACATCTGTACTTGGTGTTAAAGAAGCAATATAAAAACAATATCAAGTTGATAAAAAAACTACCGACATTTGCACTTCATCAAATTTTTAGTTTACCTCTGAATGATTTTACACTCGAAAAAGCTTCGTGGATTGTACCTAATTTCCGCTAAAATATAAATCTATTTTTTACTAAATATTTCATATAGTTGAACTGATTAACTATTCAGTTTATAAAAAACAATTAATTACCTTCTTTGATTGTTGAAATTTTTCATGACTAAATTTATATTCTGATAACGTACTTGCATATCCAGAAGATGATTTTTGTAGCGAGACCAATTAATATTTGCGTCGCAAATGTGCTTATAAATTCGTGGTATTACCACAATGTTTGAAATTTTTTTAGCACCAGTCCCATGAAGCTTCTTTTTTATTTTTTCAGTGAAATGATTTAATTGTTATAGAATCTTTGGTTCTTTGGTGAATTCCACTATACAGGGTGATTCACCTTAGGTAGCATGACTTACGGTCGGTATAGCAGTTATTTCTTTAATTAAAAAAAAAAAAAAAGTAATTTAATTAACAATAATAGAAAAAATCTGAAAAATGTACCACAAAATGTCCCGGAAAATGTATACTGCTATACCGACCGTAAGTCATGCTACCTAAGGTGAATCACTGTACAAACTTCTTTATCAAATGAGTTACAGCATGAACCCAATTTGGTGCTTATAGATAAAGGAATTATCAGTGTAATGAAAAACAGAGGAGACATTATTTTTTTTTTATAATAGAATTAAATAAATTGAAAAATTGAGAACAAAAAAATTGAAAATTAAACTGAAAGATTTCATTTTTTCTTAGCCAAAAACACCGGATTTTTTTTTCCGATTCTTGAAAAAAAGTATCGAGTATCGATACATCGGCCCAAAAAAATAATCATGTAAAAGTGCTCGAGACTTTTCGATTCGAAATCGACTTGTCGATACATCGGCGCAAATCGAAGACCACTACATTGGATAGCATTATTTATCGATTATCTTGCCGATGGCATATACTTTGACAGCTTTGCGCAGCGTGCTACCGACGTCCACTTCACCTATCCCCTCCGAAGAAACACCATATCCTACGAATACAATAATAAGAGGTTTCAGGATTCTTCGTCGAATGAGTGTGGTTGCTATTGCATTGTTGTTGCTGTTACATTGGTTTTCCAATGGCGCACATCTTTCGAGTTTCCAACGTTTACTTGGAGAAAATTATAAACAATAACAATATTGTAATGACAATGTATAGAAAAATACCTCAAAAAAAAATTATAAATAAAAATAAACATTTCCATTATCTTAGAGGTAGTGGTCTGGCTGTACAACAATCATACTGTAAATTTGTTGAGATGAATAAATAATTTTCAAAATAAAAATAAAAACTATTATCTTGATTTATTCATTTCGTTTTATACGCACTTACATTTTGAGAATTTGTATGAATATATGAAAATTTTAGAGTAAGTAGTCAGTTTGAAAAAATGAATTAATCAGCAAACAAGATGGTCAAACAACTTGAAACCAGCATATGGTTTAAGCGAGGGGGGGGGGGAGATTTCTATATCGTATTAAAGAAAATCGTTAATCTAGTTTTGAAGTGTGGCCATTAGCTCATATATTAAATATTGTGGAATTTGCCGCCGCAGGAGTTTTTTACGCTTATGTGGATACTTGTATTACATGTTTTAAATTTCATGTTTAAATTAGTGATTGGCCTCTGATTGATACACCAATGATAGAACATCAACGTAAGAAACCCAGTTGTCACTTTGTACGGCACATACCTTATGGAAATGTCCTGGTTAGTATTCGTCCGAGTACAGTCAGTGTTCTATCTTACTGACCGTATTACCATAATAATTCAACAGATATATCAACGGATTTCAGAATTGTATTCGTATAATTTACCAGTTGTATCAAAATCTGAAAACTGTAATTTTTCAAGTCTATTCAACTATGTATGCCCAAATGGGTATGACCCTCAACCAGAAACAAGAATCAAAAGTGCAATAAATCGAGATTTTATGACTTCTGAATCACGTCTTAGATCTTATGGATATTGGCCTAAGCACTTGAATCGGAAAAAAGAAAAGATGGCTGAAGCATGATTTTTCTACGCTGATATAGGCGACTATGTCCAATGTTATTATTGTGGTAATGGGATAGAAGACTGGCTACCGAGTGAGGATCCATTGAAATAGCAGGCTCGTTACTGTCCTGAGTGCTATTTTGTTGAAGTAATAAAAAGACCTGAATTTATAGTTTCACTTTATCAGTACTAGTACCTAACACCACCTCTTACCCAAGTATTGAACCAGCGCCAAATACTGTAACGTTCTTGTAAATCCATCTCTTGGATCAATTCGAAACTGACGATGATGATGAAGATATTTTAGTTGAATGTAAAATTTGTTTTGATAATAATTTAGATATAATATTTTTACCATGTAAAAATTTTGTATCTTGTGTAAATTGTTTAACTGATTCAATAAAATGTGTTATATGTTGGACTGATATTGAAAAAGTTGTTCGACCAATCATTTTATAATAATAATAATAATAAATTTATAATAAAAAAGAAAAAAGTTTTGAAATTTTTTACTAATTTAAGATAAAATTTATAACTTTTTATTTTCCTTATAAACAAACATGACATAATCTAAGTAACTCAATTATGCAGATGCTGCGTTCAAAGAGACATCATAGCATTTATCACGTTTTTGATTTCGATTCTTTCGTATGTGTGATTGAGTCATCAATCAAAACATCCCGGGATAAAAATAGAGGTATTATAAGAAATACAATTATGTTTGATACATGAAATAGTACCCCTGAGCGCCATGAGAAGAGCTTTTCGAATATCGATTGAAAAGTATTTTTAGCGGGATAATTATGTTTGACGAGTATTCGAAATACAATTGTATCTCATCGAAATACTTGCTAAATAAATATTCAAAAATACTATTGTATCCGGTGATATTCGATCCAAAGATATTTATAATACGTATTATATATATATATATATATGACCTGCGAATAATTATATGTAATAAATATCAATCATTATTAAGTCAATTATATATTACGGATAAAATAAATATTTTTTTTGATTTTTGAAATTTTGAAAAAATGATAAAAAACAAATTTTTTTTTCCAAAATTTTTTTTTTTTTCATTTTTTTAGAACTAAAAGAAAATTTACTCTTATGAAATTTTCAATTTCTTCTTAGTTTTCCAGAAAAAACCATATAACAGACCGAAAGTTGAAATGCATATATACAAACTGTTTCGATGCAACTGTAATTAAAGTGAGTAATTATTCTGTTAAAACAAAAAAATACGTGAATAAAAATAGAATAATTTAAACGTGTAATTTTATTTATGAAAAAAAATCAGGTTTATAAATTTTTTAACTCCATTCATAACAAATGGGTAATAAGAAATTATTTAAATTATAAATTTTTTATATCAAAAGCACCACCTATTGGTGTATTCTCAGTACTTGTGTTCATACTTATTGTTGACGATTGATCAGTATTTGGAGGATTTTGTGAGTGCTGATAATAATTTTCAGATGCATATGCATCTTGAGGAAACTGAGGTGGAAGTGACTGTTCATTGTAGTCACTTTGATAGTAGTTTTGTGAATTATAAGAATAAGGATACTTAATATATGAGTTTGCTGATGGATATTGATAGTGTGAAGGAGCATGAGAGTAGACATGACTGGAACGTTGATATGAATTTGGAGTTGATGGTCGTTGATAATCATAATTAGTAGGGTAATTTTGAGATTCATTTGATAAATCAGTGATTGGAACAGATGGAGATTCGGGTGATTGTCGACTGACATTTTGCAGAAGAGGAATTGTGTGAGTTCCTTTTCGATTTTTGACATATGATTGTGATACATTAACTAATTTTTCTGGTGAATCAATCAATTGCTGACTTTTACTGTGAGATGATTGCTTGTGCGGTGCTTGTTGTTCATTTCCAATTTTGTTTTCTGTCAATGACAAATTAGTAATATTTTTAAAAGGTATATGCGGTGCTTCAACCAATTTTTCTTGTGGATTAACAGAAAAATGTAATGATTGCTGATTCAACTTTTGAGAAAAAGTTTGTTGCTGAATTGCTTGTTGTTGTGAATTTGCACTTTTAATTGCTAAATTACTATAGCTTTCATTGTTTGGTTCTGAAATAACAGTTGGTTTTTTACTTCCGTAAGTATAGTCTTCGTCACTAAAATCAATCGACGTTGATCTTCGTGAGTGTATTGTGCTGTCATCTGGATATTTGTTTCTTTTTGTTTCAAATTTAGGCAAATTACATTCATTGTTTTTACTATCATCATCATCATCATCATAGTTATCATCCAAAAATTCGTGTTTTCGCTTAAATAATATTTCATTTGAACATTTTATTTTAACATCTTTAATTTTTAAGTCTGAATTATCACTTGAATGATCATTAAACAAGTATTTTTGTGCTGGTTTATTATTTTTATCTGTTATCTGCAATTTTAGATAGTGTAAATATTTATTTTTTTAAATTTAGAAATATGATGAATTTTTTCATGAAATATATAAGAAAAGATAAAAAAATATTAAGAAAAAATAATAATCATAAACAAGTGATAATGCTACAAGAATTATTGTATTTATTTTATATATAATAAATGTATGAGAAATTATAAGTAAAAAAGAATAAAGTACAGGTAAATCAAATCAACAGCAATTGAAAGAATGATGATCAATCAGAAATAAATTATTTTTTAATTCTTTATATATGAAAATTAATAAACGTTCTTACCTTTTTTGAAAAAATAGGTTTTTTTAGGTTTTCCAACTGTAACTTGTTGACATAATTATTCTTCAAAATGATATAATCAACAATTTCAGGCTTTCACTCTTTATTTTTTGTTTGTGATCTCGTTGAACTTCAATATTTTTTTTTCAATATCTTTGGATGGTGCTGCTAAGTCTGGTTGATCTATTTGTAGCTCACTGTAGACATCATCCTGAATTAATACAAAAAAATTTGGTACAATCACTATTAAATTATTTACATTTATTCGTATTATTTGTAGATGTCATAATGACATTATTAGAATATACTCTCAACAAAATTTTATCTATGTAAATTTGACAAAAATGATAAAATTTTACTCGTAAAAATATTTTTAAAATTTTTTTCAAATTAATAAGTAAGTAATTTAAACAAGTTTGAAAGTCAATATTAAAAAACTTTCAATTTGCATTAAAAATGAATATTTTGAATAGATATTCTAGTGCCGCAAATAAAATAATTTTACATATAAAATGATTATTAAGTTATAACGTAATAAATTTAATTATATTCTTAATAATTTTTTACTGTAAATGAAATGTAACAATTTTATCGTGGCTACTTGTTGTATTTGAAAAATATATCTTTTAGAATCATTAATATTAGTGAAAAACAATTTTTTTTTTTAAATGTCAATGGTTACAAGCATTATTACCTGGCATGTTTGAGTATTGTTTGTTGGAGTATGAGACAAACTATCTTCATCAAAATTAATGACGTTTTTTTTTTATTTTTTTTTCATTTGTTTTGTATTGAGTTTTCCGTTATTTCCCTTGCAGACATCACTTGTTCCATTTTTTTGTTTTGAAGTTGACAATCCATACTTGAATGCTCGATTTGCACACAACCTGTTTACAACAGTGGTGAACCAATTGTTTTTTTTAGGAAGAAATGATTTCGTGACATTGGCAACAACGTAAGCTGGAAATAAAATTTTTATTATGGAATTTTTAATAAAAATAAAGATTGATTGGATTTTAAAAATGGATTAAAATGTTAATTAATTTGCAAATGACATTACCTTTCACAGCTTCACGAACCTCCATGTAAATCGGTGCACGTTTTCCTGTACCACCATAACTTGATTCAGTTAAAGTTTGCTCACCAAGAATAACTAACAATAGCTTTCTTGCTACCTCTGGAGCATTATTCTTGAAATCAACTGTAAGGAATTTCAACGTAAAAGAATCGATAAAGCAGTCAAACCCTGGCATAAGTCTTTCCTATAATGAAAAATATAAAAATAACGAAAAGGTTGTATAAAAGTAACGAAAAGTCAATTAAACACGAGATGATGCTCTAAAAATGTTTGATTTATTTATTTGTAAATTAAATTTTCAATTTAAAAAACTATAACAATTATCAAAATGTATTGGACACCACGTACAAGTCTTAATAATGAAAATTATTATTTTGATGTATAATTAAATATTAACAAGTGTATTTTGTCTTGATCTACATCAATAACAAGTTGAATTACCAACATTGTTTGTCAAGTCAATTAAACACGTGATTACAACTATTATATTCTATTGGGTACTACGTACAAATCTAGATGAAGATTATTATTTTCAAAAAGATAGCATCATAACAACTTACCGTTTAATCCAACGCACAAGCTACACGTTTCGCGAACCGCCCCAGGTTTTTTTTCTGATGTCTCAACGTTACCTTCGTAATGTGATTGGTGACATGTTCGAGATCCCAAAGACACTCCTCCCATGGCCTTCCTCTCCACGACTTCCCGTCTAAAGATTTCCCCCTATGTGACTTCCCTCCCACCTGACTTTCTTCACAATGTCTTCTGTTCCAAGTGACTTTTTTTCTTAATTTTTGTTTAAGATTTTTTTTTTTTTTTTTTTTTGTGAAAATTGTGTGTTGTGCGGTTATATTCTTTCTCACTTATGGTAGGTATTATTTCGTCGTGTATTGTCTTCCATTGTATCTGGCTCTTTTTTCTAAATGTGTATGTATATGTGTATGTGTATATATATGTATATGTATCTATCCACGTAGTGCGACTCAATTTTATTGTTTGTCACGCTCAATGAGCATTGGAAATGTATTACTCCACCGTATTTCGATTTTATTCTTGAAATGTATTCCACTGTGCCTGTCTGGTATAATTCAGTTTTACATAGTTTGTCGTTATAATTGATAATTTGTGCATTGGTAAGTTTTTTTTTTTATGTCGGTACATTTTATATTAAGTTTATATTGTTCTATAATTATTTTGTTTTCTTTTTCATGTTAGTTGATCATATTTGATGAGTAAAAATGACATTGAAATTCATTTTAAACACGTATGGCAACAAAGAGCTGTTGGTGGACAGGGTTTTGTATACACGTCAATATACTGGGAAAAAGAAATTACTTGGCGTTGTAAATTATATGAATCTCATGATTGTGCTGCTAAAGCTTATACAACAAATGATTCTCGTACAGGTACAGACCTCTTTTTTTATATATTTATTCTTAAATGTAATCATTTATTTTATCTGATTATTTTATTTTTTTTTTTTTTGGTTATATTTTAGGTAGTTTGGGATTGTGTGGGACACACGTTCACCCTGGTGATCCTGTCGGTATTGCAAAACAAAAAGTGATGTCCAAGTTACGTTTACGTGCACATAAATCGTCAGACAATACCAAATCGATTGTGGCTCGGTGTATATCTAACGTGCCATCACCAGTTGCTGCTGCATTGCCTCGAGTTGAGTCAATGCGTCGGCAAGTACAACGTATACGTCATGACGTGCGTCCATATTTAGCAACGCCAAAATCTGTAGATGAGTCAATTCTACCTGATGAATTTACACGTACGTGGAAAGGTGATGAATTTTTGTTGTATGATAGTGGAGGTAAAAATCGGATTTTAATTTTTACAACTGATAAAAATTTAAATTATTTAGCTTCATGTCCAGTCATTCTGTGTGATGGAACTTTTTATTCTGTTCCAAGTATTTTTGCGCAATTGTATACGTTTCATGGTTTAAATGAATCTAGTAAAACATTGCCTGTTGTATATGTATTAATGTCTAATAGACGTCTTGCATCATATGTAAAGGTTTTGAATGTTTTATTACAATTAAAACCTGAAATTAAGCCAGTTAAAATTTTAATTGATTTTCAGAATGCTTTTGTTAAAGTAGTACATAAAATTTTTCCAGATTCAATTGTGTGTGGTTGTAATTTTCATTCTAATCAGTGTATTTAGCGTAATGTTCAATGTAATGGTCTATCTATTCTTTATAATAATGATATAAATTATTCTACTGGTATTAGAATGTTGGCAGCATTAGCTTTTGTGCCTGTTTGTGATTTAGATTTTGCTTTCAATTCACTCTGTCAATCGCCATTTTTTGTTGATAATGCTGATGAATTAAAACCGTTGTTAAAATATTTTAAGTCAACCTGGTTGGGTATTAAAGGTACTCGTGGTCATTGTAAGCCTTTATTTGAACATATCATGGAAATTGAACATATAATGGAATTGTTATGAACGCGTTATTTGTGATCAGGCTCTTACTACAAATGCAGTTGAGGGTTGGCACAATTCTTTTAATAAATTAGTGTCACGTAATCATCCCTCAATTGGTGAATTTGTCAATTGTATGAAAGATGAACAAGCAAATACTGAGTTGACGTTGGCTCAAATGAGTGTTCAACGCGTGGTCGTACCACATAAATGACGTAGATATGTTGAAAATGATAATCGTTTAAAAAAAATTGTTGAAAGCTATAAAAAAGATAATATTATTAGTTTCTTAAGAGCTGTAGCTTTGAATTTAAAAATGTAATTAATAATTTATGTTCATTGATATGGTGGTTGTACTGCATAAACGACGTCGATATGTTAAAATGATATTTCTTGTTGAAAAATATAGAAAAAAAAGTATTATTTGTTATTTAAAAGCTGTAAGCTTTGAATTTAGAAGATATAATTAATAATTTTTGTTTATTGATATTTAATAATTATTTATAAGACTTTAAAAATAAATTTTCGAATATATAACTCTGTTTTGTCGAAAGTAAATAAATAAATTAATAAATAAATATGTTAAATTAAGAAAATATATTTATTATAATTTTTTTATTGTAATTTTTTTTTTTTTTCTGTATTTGACTCTGTATTGAGTGGAAGGGGTGACTACAGGACAGGTGTCTTCACGGGGTAGATGTCTGTGGGAGGGGTGTCTTTAAGGGCGACGTCCGTGGGAGCGGTGTCTTTGGGATCTTGGTCATGTAACCATGTGATTCATGGTTTTCTATTTTTTTATCAGTTAAATTTGATGACATTGTATTATTCTTTTTTTCTTTTTTGCTTATTGATTTTGTTTAACTTTCATTTGCTTCATTTTCTAATTTATCGAAATTCAATGACGAACGAAGCAAAAAATTATTCAATTGTCCAGAAATTTGTTTTTTTATTTTATCTGTTTTTTTTCCATCCACTGAACGTTTTTTCGCAAACTTAATACTTTCTTTTCCATTTGCATTGTTTTTTTTTTATCAATAATTTTGCCTTTGTCATCGACAATGATTTGATTTAACAAAGCTTCATGTGCTGAAATTAATGTTTTTACATTGGTTTTATTTTTAGTCATAATTATCGCCTATATTAAAATTCAATTTTAATAAATGTTATTAATATTTACTTACGACTTTTTTGAAGAATTTTCGCAAAAAACGTTTCTGATGCCCACTGTACAACAACTTATTCATTTATTTCAATTTTGTGATCACTTCGTTTTTTTGCTTCACTATCAATTAACGGAGGAAAAATAATCATTTCGTCATTTGTTACCGCCGAACTAACGTCTTTGTCAAAAAAAACGAGGTAATACATTGTTATAAATATTCTAATGTAATATACAACGAACACAGATTTTGTCAATTTTCAACAAAGGCAGTAAATTCTATAAAAAAAAGAAGTTAATTTTGATTAATATTCAAGTGAACCCCATAAAAATTATAAATGAAAAATAAATTTTAATTTAAAAAATATCTTTTACTTATATAATTCATTCAAGTGTACTGTATTTTTATTTCAACTGATTTTATTAACGTACAACTATTTTCAGCGAGCTCAAAAAATGTTGAAACACGTTCAACAGAAAAGATTAGAAAAGAAACACGAAAAAAAAACAAAGTCCTCTTGTCTGCGTCCGTCGTTCATTTGTTAAAAAACGTCAGCTCGTGGCAATCAACGACATAAACCGAACTTATACGAACTGGAATTAGAACAGTCACTAGGTGGCGTTGAGAAAAAAAACCAATTCCATGTTCCCATGTTTTAAACAAGGAACACGACTCATAAACCTTCGTTTATCTTTTTGACGTTTGATATTATTTCAACCTTAAATGATAAATATTCATTTCGTTTTAACAATTTTTTTAAGGACATTTGTAATTTGGTAAACGTTCGATTAATATTAAAAAATAGAAATTCCATTTAAAATTAAATGTTTCGAAGCTTTTTTTTAAGTCAATACATTTTGAACTTATAGTGTGTGAAGTTGATAAAAAAAAATAAATATCAATTCTTATGATTATAAAACTGATTTATCAAATTGTTATGGTAAAAGAGTTATAATATTTTACAAATAAAAGTGATTGAATGCGTTAATTATTTTAAAAAGTACAAGAAATATTGTGAATAATATGAGAAAACGATCACATCTAACAAATTATGATGACTACAGTAAACGGAGCAGACAACGTATTTCCGCTAAACATAAACAACTTATGCAAAGTGAAAAGTCTGAAAATAATAACAGGTAAATGAATATTAAACTAATACAAACATTTTATTAGTGTTATTTTCATATTAATTTTACGTTATTGCATGAAAATTATCAATGACACTTACAATTACAACTTTGATAAATGACTTTTTACGGAAAAAACGTATCATTAGAAGGAGGTCAACAGGAAAAACAATTTCTTCTTCAATCAGATAACTCAACGTCATCAGATTGTAATAACTCGTGTATCTCAAATAGTAGTAGTTCAAACAATTTAGAAGAATATTATGATGCAAATGGTAAAGTAATAATGAAACTAACAATTTTAATTATAAGTTTATGAATAGGTTTTATTCTGGAATCTTGCCATATTGTTTAATAAATTCATTTGAATAATTGAAATAATATATAGTTAATATTTAAGCAAAATCACTCTTGAAAATTTGTATTTAGTGTTTTTTTTTTGCATATTGATTAGATATCATCATAGAGATGGAATAATATTTATTCTTTATTTTATATTTTTATTATTTTGTATTTATAAAGTATACTATGTATTATATATTCAGATATTGGTATTTAAACGTCTTCAAAAAAAGAAAATTTGAAAATTTTCCAATAATTATAGTATAAAATTTTTTTAATTCAACTTTTTTGTTATTATTAAAATAATTTTGAATAATTCATTAGTTTTTTTTAAAAAAAACATGAGAGTGTCTTTTTAATTTTATTTTTATTTCTATTGAATTTCAAAAACATTATTAAGATGATTTCAGATATTGTACACAATATGATAAATTTATTGAAAAAATGAATTAATATTAAATTTTTGTTAATAGATGAATTAGCGGATAAAGAATATAGTGATGACAATCAAAGTGATACTGGTCTTGAGAATGAAAGTAATAGAAATGATAACACTGATCTCGAGAATAGTGATTTATATGACACACATGATGATGTAAATGAAAATGTTGATTTTGAAAATGATGAGTTAGAAGATACAGGTGATAATGAAAATGAAGGAAATCAACCAGTATATCCTGGAGCTCGTATAACCATGGGAGTAAGTCTCTTAGCAATATTAACTTTCTTTTTAAACGAAAACTTAACTGGTATGGGATTGGTTCGTTTATTGGAACTAATTGAATTGCATTGTGTTACACCTAATTTATGTAAAAATAAATTTATTTGAATAAAGTCAAAGTTGATTGAATGCAACCTTTTTAATTTGCTTGATTCTGGATTAAAAAAATGAGGCGGTTTTTTGACAATTACCAATTTGAATTTACAAACAATTGTATTGTATGAATACTTACATCTTTCTTTCTTCACATCGTATAGACTTTTTTTTGTATTACAGGTGAAAGACAACAACTGTCAAAATATGCAATTGTTCCCTTTTTAAAATAACATGGATATGGTGCAACGTGACGAAACAGGGCTAGAGTCAGCTTTTTCTACGAAAAATTTTCTTTCGTCAGGTATCTCTCTAGGAAGTAGAATTTTATTGGTTCCACCTTCAATTTGAATAATTACTTTCTTTTTCAGTAATATTTCTTGAAGAGGTGTGGGATTTTCTTGATCCTGACATTTTCTCTATTATATTTTAATTCTATATATTCAAAATTAATTTTAGATTCATTCAAATAACATTTCTAAGGTATACAATTGATTGAATACAAAACTGAAAATGTGCAAAACTTAAAATAAAAGATAGAAACTAAATTATCTATCCCTTGACTTTTTTACTCGTATCTTGACAACGGTATCGTAACACGTAGAAAGAAAATTTATGTGGACTGTCTTCGTTTGAAAAATTCGAATTAGTAATTGTCAAAAAACCGCCTCATTTTTTTAATCCAAAATCAAGCAAATTAAAAAGGTTGCATTCAATCAACAATAGTTAACTTTATTCAAATAAATTTTGACACTTTTATTTCGCTGCTTTTGTTTTCGAAAACTTTGAATAAAAAAGTACGAATTCTGATGATCTATAATTCTGCAATAAAGGAAAAAAATGAGTCTTTTTTGTATATAAAAATTTGAGATTTTTGTTTTGTTTTTATTTCACTACTTTTGTTTAAATAATCGAAACGAAAATGAAAAATAACAACAATATAAATTATTGATTAAAGATTAATATTAAAAATTAAATTATAACTTCAAATATTAATCAATTTTAATTGTTTTTTTTTTTTTTTTGTTTAAAAGAAATGTATACAAACTTTTTTTTACAAAGTTTACAAAGTTTTTTTTTTCCATAAATAATAAACAACAATAACAATTTATATTAAAAGTTAATATTGAAAATTGAATAATTGATCGATTTTTATTATTTTTTTCTCTCAAAAAAAGAACGAATATATACAGAATATTATCTCGGGAAAAGAAAATTTTCACATGAAAAATAACAACAATATAAATCGTTTGTTAAAAATTAAATATTAAAAATAAATTACGAATTCAGTGATTGATCGATTTCGATTTTTTTTTTTTTCTCAAAAAACGGACAGGTTTATACTATAAAATTGTTCAGAATGGAAAATCTTTTTTCATAATTATTTGTTTATTTAAAAATTCTTTTCTCGTAATTTTAGATGCGTCGTGCGAGAACATGGAATTGATTAAATGATTTTTTTTACTGTAATTCAACAAGTAATTGAATCCGTCTTTTTTTGAAAAAAAAAAAAAAATCAAAGTTGATCAATAATTGAATTCGTGATTCATTTTTAATATTAATTTTTGATAAACGATTCATATTGTTCTTATTTTTCAAGTAAAAATTTTTTTTTTTCATAAATAATATCCATTTTCTTTAAACAAAAATCGAAATTGATTAACTGTTAAAGATATAATTCAATTTTTGATATTAATCTTTAATTAATATTTCATATTGTTGTTATTTTGCAAGTAAAAATTTTTTTTTTTCATAAACAATAAAGTTTGTATCCATTCTCTTTAAACAAAAAAAAAAAAAAACAAAATCAATCAATTATTGAAGTTATAATTTAATTTTTAATATTTATTTTTTATAAACGAATCAAATTATTGTAATTTTTTGAGTAAAAAATTTTTTGTTCAAACCATGTATTAGTAAGAATCGGTGCCTTTTAAACAAAAAAAAAAATTTTGAAATCGATCGATTATCGAAGTTTTTATTTATGTTTTAATGATAATATTTCAATAAAAAATTGTGTTTTGTTATTATTTTTAAAGTAAAAAAATTTTTTTTCTTTATAATATAAAAGTGTCAACTTGCATCTCTTAAACAAAAAAAAAATTTCAAATCAATCAATTATTGAAGCTATTATCCAATTGTTAATTTAATTTTACAATAAATAATTGCTTTTGTTATTATTTTTTGGCCACGGATGCACGGAAAGCCAATTCAAATCAATTATCGTTTCAAGTTTTTTTTTTCTTTTATTTTTTTTTTTTTCGACGTCATCAGATTAACCCCTGAGTTAAGATGATAATTATCTACAACTTTAAAAATTAATAACTAATTTACGGTTGGTTTAGAAAAATTTATTTGAACTACCCCCCCCCCCCCCCTTTAATAGTACAATATCAATTTGGGGTTTTAAATAATGATGATGCTAAAACAATTAACAAAAAAATCGAAAAATTCAATATGACCCATCTACTACAAATGAAATTACATACAGTTCATATACAACTGATGAAAACATTTTCTATTGTCGATCTTTACCGAAAGAATTTAAAGAATATGTTAGGGAGAAAAATTTCATGAAAATAGTTCAACAAAAAGATCATATTGACCATATGATCACTAAATCCAGGGCGTATCTGGCTTGAAAATATTGATACAAGTTATAACGAATATGTAAATGCTTTAGAGTAAAATAATTGTAAATGCTGTCCAGTAAAATAATTGAAGATTCTTTACGATTTTTTTTTCCAAATAATAAAAATTTCTACCTTTAACAATCAGTAAAGCAGGAGTTGATGGCTTCATAAAAATAGCCAAAATATCGCTAAACTATCATAACAGACGAATGTTGTTAAGTCTCAATATACCCATACTAACCCCTAAGATTTATTCAATATATATAGTTCCTGCATTACCAATATGTTGTCCTATTTTTGACTCCCATGTTGACAGTTACATTGAACCTAGAACTTCTTTCTTCATGACAGCTTAAGATGAAACGGTATAGAGTACAATGATTAATATTCCTTCTAGTCAATTTGAAGATAAGAAAATCGTAAATACATGTGAAATCGATGTGGTAATAACTGGTGACAAATAAGGTATGGGAATTTGCGATATCCAATTTTATAAAAATTCTCAAACACAATCCATTTAATTAAACAAAAAAAAAATGGTTATATACCATGGCTGAAGATCGAAAAATGCGTTTAATTTGTGGTAATCATGTTAAAGCTTATAAGCTATATTATACAGGGATTATAATAGTCCCTGAGGGTAGTGTAGCACGTGTTGACTCGACGACATTACTCGGAGTCCGTAGTATTCAGCAAAATAATTATGAGACAATATCTTTTACAAGCCAATATGAATTTTCAAATTTAGTGGAAGATATCAATAAAGCTACTGTCATGAAAATGAAAAAAATAATTATTAACTTAGGACCTATAAGTCTAAGAGAAATTGTGAAGACGATAAATAACTTGAAATTTTCTTTGACTATGGAAAAAAACACTTGTGATACACAGATAAAAATTTTACTCGGTCAAATATTATTAGGTCTTGTTCTGTTGTATTATATTTTAAAACAACTAACATCAAATTTTATTCATATAAATAAAAAATTCAATGAGACAAAAGTTGATGTCAGTGTGTCAACTAACACCCGAAATACTGAGGAAGTATACTGAGTAAAAAACTTATAAACTGGTATAATTTTTAGACCAGTAAAAAAAAAAAGTTTCCAAATTAGTTATTCATCATGGCTCAGTACAGACGTGCTCTTGTTTTACCTTACACATGTGATCTGAACAAATCAGGCATGAAATCGTTGTGTGTTGGTTTTGATTGGATCAGTGAAAAAGAGTTTAAAGTTGTTGTACAAATTATTAGTAATAACAACAAAAGAAGTATTTTTCTGTGTAAAAAACTGCAGTGGAATGCATTGGTAAAGAGTAAATGAATCTGGAATCATTTTCGTATTATTTACAATGTACAATGATTTAAAGTGAGAAAAAAGACAAAAACTGAAATATAACACTCCAATACAGATTGGTGATTTTGTTGTAAAATTTTGCCCAAAGAATGACGACCGTGATGAGCGGGGTATTCTGTTTGAGCAAGAATATATTGGATATTTCACGATTATTGTTTATGAAAGACACTTTTAAGAGATTGATGGACCTTACAGGCTGGGCTGATTATTGTGAAAAAGTACTGCAAAGTTATTCTTTAGAAATTCACACACGATATATTTTACAATATCTACGAGAGACTTTTACTGCTGTACGGATTTATCAAGAACTTCTTCAAAGATATTTAGTTTGTGTGGTGACTGCAGAAATAGTAGAAGACAGAATCAACAAGGAGAGTGATAGACCATGCCAACTTCACCCAATACTACCATTATTTTATATTGATCTTGTAATGGAGAATTTCGATCGCTTAAATGACTATATTTATCCTTTCACACAGCACGAAATAGTTTGAATCCTCAAAAATATCGGGGACCTACACCAATTCATTATATACATTATTCTAATGAAATGACTTTTTAGATGAGCAATAAAAAAAAATAAATTTTTGTAATAATAATAATAATAATAAATTGTAATTATAAAAATAAATAGAAAATAAAAAAAAATAATTATTTGACTAATAAAAATAAATTTTTCCTTCCCCACCAATAGTAGAAATAATAATAATAATTCAATTTTAACGAAATTAATTGTTTTTTTTTTTAAATCTGTATTCATTTGATTTTCAACATGCACATTGCTATCGCTGTTCTCGGTTTTGTTGAAAAAGACTTGACTTTCTAACCAAAAGAAATTGCCCTTTTTGGAATCAATGAAAATATTACTGGGTATTAACACTACCTTTCGACTTTACAGACCTCTCAGTCTACTGCTGATACGAAAATCTAGATCGGATACGTAAGCTTAAACTGAACTGGTTTAATGGTGAATTTGACGAATCTCGTGTAGTCAAAGTTTTAAGAGACATCGCATGAAAAAGCCGTCTTACTTTAAGTGCTGGTAATGAGTCATGTGAGTTTCTCGAGAAAATATTATGTACACCAATCAGAGATGTTGCTAAACACGCCCTTTGGCCTGCATTTATTCAACAAGTAGCATTGGCAACAACTTGCATACACCATGGTCTACAACGTGAAGCTGTATGCGCTCGCCAAGGTCGATCGCTGGATAGAAAATTGGGTCATAAATAAAAATGGATTCATGATAAATGGATTAAGAAAAATAATGACTTTATTGTACCAGAGTTTTTACGTGTACGTACAACAATAATATATGATACAATAATTGAAGAAGGTGTGGATGAAACTGATTTTGAAAATAAAAATTTACAAAAAATATAAAAAAAGTTTTCTTGAATAATTTATTTTAGTTTATATTATTTAAATCATTATTTATATTTTAAAAATAAAAAAAAAAAAAATATTTGGTATAAAACTTGAAGTATAATCTCTCCAGTATAAAATATCTCACTCTCCTAAACTTAAACGTCTTCAGGAAAATCTACAGTTTCCAAGTTTTTAGTTTCAAGACCAAAACTAAGACCATTCGATAAATTTTTTATTCGACTTTGTTTTTTAGTTTTTCTCAAAAAATTTCTTTACATTTTTGTTTTTTTAATAAAATTATTTTGTTTTTAAAAAAATTATTTTTGATTTGTTTTCTTTTTCCTGTTTTAAAAAGAAATTTTCAATTTTTGTTTTTTAAAAAAAAAGTTATTTTAGTTTCAATTATTATTTTTACTATTATGTTTTATTTTTATTTTCGGTTTTATTTTTATTTGTATTTGTATTTTATTATTATTTTTGGTTTATTATTATTTTGAGTTTTATTATTATTATTTTCACTCATTATTTTCATTTTATTTCTTATTTACTCTCTCTCTCTCTGGCACCTATACCTATATATCCTATGCTATATACCTATATACCCTGTGCTACACTCATGCAGAGTTGCCAGATTTGGCCCCAAGCGAGCTGGTCTGGCGCCCAAATTTTCAAAATGGCGCTTGGGCGCCATCGTGGCCTCAAGACCAATGGTCGGTAATTTTTTTTTTTTTCTGGAGATTTTTTAGCAGCATCTGCCGGCACTTAACAGAACCCGGATTCCAAAGTTTTTTCTTCTACAGATTTATCGCATGCACATATACATATATATATTTTCTATTGTTACTTCCAATATAAACATATATATATATATATATATGATTATTTAAGCATGTATTGCGTATTTACATCAAATATTGAAATAAATGAGTCACCGGTACATTTCCTACTGCTGGATATGTATTCCGTTAGACGATCAGCTGATGACAAATATTAAGTTGTAAAAATAATTAATTAATTTAATTATAATTAATTTTTGATTTTTAATCAATATGCCTAAGATAAATAAATCTTTAGATGAAGATCGAGCATATAAAAAAGATTGGGAAAAAAATAATGCATTTAAAGGTAATGTTGATTATTTAATATATATGTATGAGTGTATATATAGTGTATCAATGTATATGTACTCCCTGTACATTCTTTATTATTATTTATATTTTTATCAATTTTTATTATATTTTATTATTTATTCGTATCCAGGGTGGCTTACTAAATGTCCAGAAAAACATCAATCACTGTTAAATTCAGGAAAAGATCAACAATTTGGTCAATGGTGTAAAATATCATTACGTTGTCACGTAAATACATTGAAACGTCATTCTGAGTCAAAAGGTCACCAACAATCTGCCTCAACCAGAATCACCAAATCTCAAAAAAGATTACTTGCTTGTGGTACAATTTATTGTGGTAATTTTTTTTTTTTATTCTTTAATATTTGGGTATTTAATTCATGTATTTACAGGTGTTTCGAGTGGCTGTAATGAGACTAAAATGATTGATATTCAACTGACCATGTATGCTGCAATCCATGGCACAATGAGTAGCTTGGATCACTTGGGTGAAACATTAAAAGATTGTGGCATAGGAAGTAAATTAGAAAAACTACGTTTACATCGTACTTAAGCATCTAAAATAATAATAAATGTAATTGCACCTTCATTTTTGAAAGAATTAATTGATGATATTGGTGAGCAAGGATACTCTTTAATATTGGATGAATCAACAGATGTTGGTACAAACAAATTTATGGCTTACTGTGTTAGATATTTTAGTGTCAAACACCAAAAAATTGTAGTTAATTTCCTTGGTTTTAGTCAAGTAGTTACAGCCAAAGCAACTGATTTATATAATATACTTAAAGAATTTTTAAATGAAGTTGGTCTTTCATTGAGTCAGCTTATTAGAATTGGTACTGATGGTGCATCTAACTTATGTGGAAGAAATCAAAGCCTGTATACTTTGTTGAAACAAGACGTGCCACGTTTACAGCTCATTAAGTGCACTTGCCACTCTATTGAAAAGTGTGCTGAAAAAGCTTCTCGAGAACTACCTTCTAATGTGGCATATTTAATAGCAGAAACTAACAATATATTTTCCCACAGTACTATTCGTATTTCCATGTATGAGAATTTTTATACAAATTGCAATAGTGGAAAAAAACCAAAAAAATTTTTGTCTCTCTCTTCAACAAGGTGGCTTGTTGTTTATTCTGCTGGTTTAATTGTTTTAAATCAGTGGAACACCTTGAAAAGTTTTCTTAACAACGTGGCCAATCCTGAGTCAAAAAATATATATTTTAATAAATGTTATAAGTCTAAAAGTTTGGCACAAATGTTTGGTGATGATTCAAATAAATTGTATTTAATATTCATGACTGACATTTTAAAAGATCTGTATGACTTAAATTTGGCCTTCCAAAAAGAAAATGCTGACTTTACTCAACTATACACTGATCTTCGAGTCATACTAATGTCACTAGCCAATCGTGTATTTAAACAAAGCTATTTAACACCAGTTACTAGAAGTTCATCAACATGCTCATCAACTATTTTGCATCAAGCAGATCTTGATGCAGTTAGACGTGCTGTCAACAAAGCATCTGATGAAATTGGAAATTCTCGTCTTCAACTTGATGCAGTAGATTTTGGAGGTCAATTTACTGATGCTATTTCAGAGTGTTCACTTGTACCAGAGCAAATAATTCAAGTAAAACAACGTTGTGCCAACTTCGTCATCAGCTTGTGTAGAGAAATTGAAGAAAGATTGCCACAAAATGTCAGTGTTTATGAGACAATGAAATATTTTTCACCAAATGTACTTCTTTCAACAACAAAAATTACATCAAAAGATTTGCCTTGGGATTTGGCCAGTACAAATGTAAATAAAAATAATATTGAATCTCAATTACGTCGTCTGCAAACTTTAAGATTTGATGACATATCTCCAGATATTGATGAGACTGTTGATACAAGTGACTTTTGGGTAGCAGTTTGGAAATTAAAAAATGTTAATGATCAACAAACATTCAAAGATCTTGCTGAATTTGCATTATGAGCTCTGTCATTGCCAATCAGTAATGGTGGAGTTGAACGAATTTTTAGTATCATGGCAGCAATAAAAACTAAAGTGCGTAATCGCATGCAAATGCAAATGCTTGTTGCATTAATTAGAACTAGAGTGCATGTACGTGTTCTTGGAATATGCTGTAAAAATTTTATAGCAACAAAAGACATGCTTTCAAGGTTTAACAAAAATATGTATGTTGAGAATAACTCAACAGATGGTTTTGGAGAGTTGATTAATCAACAAGATAATGATCAACTTTTAAAAATATTTGAACTTTTTGACAAGCTGATATGTGATGATGATGGATTGTCAAATGAAAATGGTTTAGATGATGATTTTAATTATGA